>JAVFBZ010042334.1:0-10574 GCA_032466195.1 Katharina tunicata
TCTAGATTTTACACCATTGTTTTTCTTTTACTTTCTGTCTTTAGATGGTTTGATGGTTGGTCAAAAAGTAAATATGGTGGTAAACAGGATGGTTCTGGTAGAGAGCGCAACTCCGGAAATAGATGTGGGTTTTGCAACAAAAAGCTTGAACCAGTTGGTTGTCTTAAACTGGATAGTTTGTTGTAAAGCTCGGTCAACCACAGCCGAGTATCAGTAGTACGGAAAGGCCTAATACTGAGCCTGTAGTTCAAATGCCTGACATTGCAAATGTTCCAGATGATCAGTGTGGGAAGTTTTCCAGAGCAGATATTGATGCAGAGTGATGCCATTTCTACAACTGGATGTTTTACAATAAGCAGCTGGCCCTTGAAAAAATATGACAGGAAAGTTGCAAAAATGACAGACAGCACAGATAGTCAGACGGTGTTTAAAATAAAGGCTACAAAGGGAAAGAGTTTTGAAACCTATGAATTGCAAGATCTATTCCACGAAATGCAAAAATCATCTTCTGCTGACCAACATCCCATTATTTTCAGCCAGGTTTTACTCTACCTTCTGCTTCCAAATTTCAGCAGCTGTGTTAAGAGGGTTTTTCAGTCAGGTGAAGTTAACCAAAACATACCTCAGAAACCGTTTGTCACAGCCTTCAGTGGATATTATCTTGAGGATCGCCAGTGAATCACCAGAAGAGCTGACATCTGATGATCTATCGTCCATTGTGAAAGATTTATTGAAGAGTATGTGGACAAACCCGGACGTGAGTCTTTAGACATTATAGAGGGGAAAGTGGCTGAATTGTTGAAACATCAAACATCAAACAATTCATTGTCATTCACACTATTCTTTAATTTGAAAGCAGACATGGTAGCATCGCTACAGCCACCAGTCTACATTGCATCCCAACACCAAGTATGTTTTTATTTTGGACAAATGCTAATATGTGATTGTCTTGTAAAATAAGAACTCAAACACAAATCTGGAAATACAGATTTTAAATCCAAATACCACAAATCAGAAAAAATCATATAAGGACTCTACAAAACTGTCTTCATAGAACACTGTCAAATATATTCTTTACATTGGTAACTATTTGTTAAAGGACATTTGTTTAGTCATTCCGAAATTCTATTACAGGAACACAATGAGTTTGAAATAACGACTTAGTCGCAAGATATTTAAAGCCAAACAGAGCTCTGTTCGCTTCAACATATGATGAGGAATGTAACATTTTGAACTTAGTGAGCGTTACTCTAGGATCGTTCGTTCAGCCACAACACATTGGTAAACGAACTCACCGTACAAAATGATCTATAGTTAATACAAAAATAATTGCACTTACATTTGTAATACGTGACGTTATCCAAGCGAATGATCTTTTAAATATAACAAAAATTTTCAGCGACCGCACATCGTAGGAGATTTTTACCATGCACCAGGAGAGAAAGCTGCTATATTACCTATAGTCGATACAGTCTGCCTACTTTGAAAATTATGTATTTAACATTTTATAGAAATACAGAACTTATCAGATAAATATCATTTCGCATAGGCTGTTAGGAAACGGAATTTTAACTGTATATTCTTGGAGCTGATGATACCGAAAAGGCAATGATAGCTGTCGTTGAGCAGAACCTGTGAGAACTGGCACACATGAAAGTTATGGACACTCTTACACATTATCGTATCATGCCACATTGACTAGTATTGGTAAAAGATTATGACGTGACTTTATGCCAGATTAAATATTTATACAATTGCCCAACAGTATTTTATTAGTTTAGCCTGAATAGCATGGTAAGTCAATTTCAAATTTTCGACATGGGAAAACTTTATTAATAAAGTTTCCAATTATTACAGCAAGAATTACTCTGAGACATCTGATTGGTTGCGTAACGGTAGATTTCCTGTAGATTGATTACTGTGACGCTTACTATGTCAAAAGTTATTTCCGACGATAAATCACCTGGCGAAGATATGCAGATTTAGTCATTAAAGCCTCGTGTTCTAGATCAAACACTTGTTTACTGATGTCGTGACCCCTAGACATTATGGGATTAACAAAACAATTATCTCAGCGACAAAATGAAAATAAAGTCTATATCCACTGTATAAAACACATTCATTCAATTTCTTGTATGTTTGTGTGTGTGGAAATGTATAAATCCATACCTAATCTACATTTGTTGTTTTATCTGAATATGTTAGAACACTCTGTGAAGTAGATTCATAATAAGAAATAATACAATTTGTTGTGGTGACATCTGAAACATATATCTGGTCTGCCCGATCGTATAGTCCGCCTATAATTCAATTACCGATAATGCGTTCGCTATTTCACTCAGATGCATAGCCTTTGGTTCGTTACAATTGTCTGTAGTTGTTCGATTTGAAAAATTAGATTTTTGTAGATACGTAGATTTGCTAGTGCTTATGACCAGACTGGGTTTTCTTATTCTCGGTTATCGCGAACGTTTTCACACATTGCTAGGGTAATTTACAGTTATTAGATTCCTTTGATTTTATCGTAGGATATATCCAGATCTGTTTATGATAATGGCTACATCTGACATCAATATATGGTTTTATGTCATATATCGGGTTTCATAATGGACATTAGGTCTCTTAAAGTGACTGAAAATTTGTTTCTTTTCTTGTAAGCTGGATAAAATATTTCCATTTTAAATTGACCGATTTCTAATAATGTTTTAAGAGCCAGAACCACGGTCTTTCGTCGGCATTTGATACATTACGGCGTCTTGTAAGCATATAGCATGAGTCGTTTTACAGAAGTCGTATTCAGGACAAATGTAATCGACTAAAGGCAGAAAACAGCCTTGTCGAATATAAATTAACCTTGACCTCGTAATACGCTTAATGGTCATCTGCATTTACAGATGTTCAATGCAGTGCAATTTAAGTGTGAAATTCTGTATAGACAACTAATTTTGATGATGAACAATACAGTATACTTCAACCGTGAAATTCTTTATATCCGCCTGCTATACATAGCAGATCTACGGTAGATTTCAAAGTAAAGAATTACATATACACTGGTACAATACTAAATGTTTAATATTTAACTTACTTTAATCGTTTACTGTCACATATATAGTTATGAACAGCTTGAAATATTACGATTTCTCTGTTAACAAACTGTGTTTGCAGATATAAAACACAGTACAATTCAATTCTGAAATTCTATATTTAAAGTAATGGCTTAAATTTTCGCAAAGGCTAGTCCATCTATCGCGTAAGATAATTCCACCAGAAGACAAAAGTCGATTAGTGCTGAATAGTTGAACAGGCAATTATATATACCTTTTGTTTTAATTTCACTCGACACCATGTCGCCCTGGTAATTGAAGCTCCATATTGCTGTGGACTCAACTTGACTATTAAGATTTGCCAACAAGACTGGTATAAAACAAATAGGACGGGTAAATACTAGAGGACTATAGGTCGGAATCTTGCGTGATAATGAGTGTTGGATATTGGTCGCATTTTAACAAGCAAGTATATTAGAAAAATAACTGAGGACACGTATCGTTAATCTGATATGAGCAGCAACCATCAACCGTACATCTGAAATATTGAAACCCCTCTAAGCGTGACATGTGGTGGAATCGGGCAGATCAGATAATGCCGCATTTCACTGCATTTGGGACACCGGATATTTAAGTCTTCGCAAGGGACAACGATGTCTCGCGGCTCTAACATTGTACGAGCTAAATATTCCTGAACTACATGTACGTCTTTTTTAACATGAAAAGAAAACATTTTTTCAGGTGATGCTTCGAACAAAATTTAACATGTCACATTAATATTATTCACGTTAGTACTGACTTTCAAATGATATGTTATGAAACAACCGTTTAAACGAAGGTAACAAACAAAAATGAAGTCAGGGGAAGTCGTTGTTTGAGCAAGTAGGTAGTCCAACAGAAACATATAATACTCACGAAACCAAACTAGCCGCAGTGGCTGTTATTTATGCTATAACTTTTCGTCATGCCTCTCAGCAATTTATATTGTACAAAGAGGACTGACAATCACAAATATGACTTCAGAATCAACAAAACCATTTGATGCAAGATTTTAACGTTGTCATCTTAAATCAACATAATTTCAAAAAAACAACTGGAAAGGGAGACTGCAGTACAAACAAATATTTTCAAACTTGACAGTGTTAGCATAGGAATAAATCTGGACCATGGACCCCACTCTTACACAATTCATGCCTACACAATTCTACTGCCTAACGAACTGTTTTCCCTCTAAATCAGTAGGTAAGTCATAACTTATGTTCCATTTTACACACCTAAAGACGTTGACTGATAGTCTGCGAAAGCTTGTGATATTTATTCCATTCCAACGTGTTTAGGTGGCATTTAGAAGCGGGGTACATACCCAAAACATGACGATTAAGCAATGATAACAAATCTCAAAAGAATATACTTAAATGGTTAAAGAACAACGTTATGAATTTGTTTAGAAACTGTTGTTATGGCTACGTTAGAATGACACATAGCATTTAGAAATTCGGTACATTACAAAAACTTGACGACTGAGATGGATTTGTTTTGCTTACCAATATATCCAGAAGTTGAAAATCCATCTCAGTCGTTATGTTTTTGTGACATAGTTATTTATTGCCATAAGGTCAAGCACTGAAATGACGTTATTCTAAAGTAAAACTGTCACAACGTCATTCTTATGTAACATAATGTGATTTTAACGTAGCCAGTCAGTTTCTAAACAAATTAATAACGTCGTTCTAACCATTTAAGTATATTCTGTTGAGATTTGTAATCATTGCTTGAAAACGGTCTATCAAAACATACTAATAGTCATGCCAATTAAGATAGTGTTTGTTGACTGGGTCCTTAACGGTATCAGGCAATACATTCCTGATTTAATGCCTTAAAGCTGTCATCGTTATTTTTCTCATCAACTACAGTCAGCACAACTGGACCAGGTGTTCTCACTAATACTTAATAGTCAATACCAACCATTTTGATGGAACAAAATAACCATTTACCAGATTCATAATGCATGGCATTTACTAAGAATTATGTTTGCGCTTAGAATTCCCAGGTGCCATAAAAAGAAGGACAACTGTCAATACAACATCAAGTGGTAGTGGTTTCTGTATGGTAAAAGAAGACATATCGCCTTTGTCTTTGATTAATATTCCAGAATAGGCAGATAAATTTACCTTTTTCCCTGGACACCAAGTTCCAGTTCATTCAAATAAAAGGCTTTGAAGAAATGGCCTGTGTATGCAAGCTAAGTGTCAAAAGAATCCACATCATATTTGTATTTGAATTATTGAACTTGTTTGTTCAATTTACATTTACTTTAATGTAGCTTTGTAATGTATATAGCACTAAAAGAGAAATGCTTCTGTCCAGAGCATCCAGATACAACCAGCAACAGAGATATAATCAATGTATCTGGGAATGATGGATTAAAAATAAATGTTGAATATAACGATGTGAGCAATTAACATGCAGGCATCAAAACGCCTCCTTAAATTTCGTAATGCTTTTTCTATAACTAATATGTATGCACCGTTATTGCTATCTAGGGAATTACTTCTTAAAGAAGAAGTCTCAGCATTGACAGGTCCGTGACATCAAAGAAAATAAAATGGAAAAATCAATAATATATCTGGGCAATATAATATGATATCACTTGAATCCTTTCCGACTGACTATATCGGAAAAACCAAATTTAAACGTACTAGTTGTCGTGACAACTGCTTTGTTCATGACAGGTGTGTGGACTGACACTTCTAACAGCTATTCTATACTGGAAGCATGCGTCTTGATGATGTTAAGATTTCAGATATGTTTATATATAAGCCTGTGCTTGACTGGAATAAAGACACTGATCTGGCAATATAGCCATGCCTGGCGAATAGGAAATAACATTTCGCCCAGATTGACAGTCCTGTATCCTCAGACCATTAATTCGATGAAGTGACTTGTTAAGAAAGTCTTCGCTATGGCAAGACGATGCAAAAGCTAGTTACAGCCTTTGTGTTTAACTATATCAAAATATTAAGACAAAACATACAGGTCGTCAAGCCAAGGGAGTCCGCAATGTCGAGTCACAGACTCCTGATGTATTTCTTCACGACTGTCATCGTTATGTTCCTTATTATCTATCGGCAGAAAAATCTAAATGTTTCCTTGAGATAGGTATTTGACAATCTAAGTCATTTTGCTAGAATATTTCTACATTCCAATGTAAGAAAAATCCATACTTGGAGTTAAGGCGCAATAAGAAGTCAATGGTGATGTTAATATAAAGTCAGTTAGAAGATCACGGTTATTAACCCAAATATATAGTCAGTAAATGAGAAAAGTAGCCTGAGGACTTTGTAAGTCTTCGATCAATATTCCAATTTGAGCAACGGTCTTAAGTACTTTGATTAAGTAAGACCGAATTAAAGAATTTAAACCTGGTTTAATTTTAAGCCAGGTTTAAAGTAAATACACTTTTGAACCACCGGCCCCTGGGGCCTGTTGTTCAAAAGTGTATTTACTCCAAACCACTGTTGTACGACGGCACGTTATGACATATTTTCTTTGTTACGCTGTTCAGTTAAACCTGGTTTAACTTTTGAAGAACCCAGCCCTTATGTATTTCTTCACGGCTGTCAACGTTATTTTCCTGATTACCTATCGGCAGCAAAATCTGAATGTTTCCTAAAGATATGTATTTGACAGCATAATGATTTTCCTAGAATATTCCTACATTCTAAATTTATGAACAAATCCATACTTGGAGTTGAGGTGCAATAAGAAGTCAATGGTGATGTTGATGTAGTCAGTTAGAAGAGCACGGTTATGAACCCGAGTCTATGATCGGTAACTGAGAAATGTAGCCTGCGGACACTGTAAGTCTTCGATCAATATTTCAGACGTGCAAACCAATTTACTTTATTTCCTTATTCTGTCAAATGATAATATAGATCTTCAGTAACAATCCGACTGTTTCATGCAGATATGTATTTGACAATTCACTGCATTTTGCTAGAATATTCTGACATTAGAAATTCAAAAACACATTCAGATTGCGTTATTAACACCTAGATTTAAAGCATTTTTTAAAACCAGATTTCGCTATTTTGCATGTGTCGTTTTAAAGATATATGCGTGTATTTGATTGCTTTCAAAGTCAGCATAACGGAGAGCTATTTTTAATGTCGGTAGTGACGTCACGGGTTCAGCAACATAACGACTTTAACATTATAATAACTGGAAGCTTACACAAAAACATTTCTTACATGCTGTACGGCGAAAATTAAGGAATACTGTTAAACACATACATACAAATATGTGTGGGTGTTTTTTTTTTTATTTTTGGCGGGGTAAAATATAATCGTCTTAAAAGCTGTTTTGGAAGATGTTTTTAAGCATCTTGTAGTTGGCTATTTTGCCATGCCCTGGTTTTGGGTCAGAGTAAAATATCAAAAATAAACTGTCAATTCTATACACCGCCGGAATAAGGCAAACTGAATGTCTATGCATAGCTGACCCATTGTTTCCATTGGCCAATAATGATGGAATCTTGTTTATTTTTTTGGCGGGACGTTTCGGTGGAGTCACTAACACCACTGTCAAGCATATGGTCAAACAGTTGAACAATTTGAAAGTTATATACAGGTAATCAATTGTTTCTTTTTATATGTATTATTTGCTAGAAAGGCTGTCACATGTCATGGATATAATATGCAAGATACTTTGCATACAAGACGTTTTAAGCTCGGCATACATGTAGCGACGTGACTCGAAGCAACATAACTTACTTTCACCTTTTCCATGTTGGGTAATTTGGCTTGCACATATCGCCGACAGGAGTGTATACACGCTGCGACTGTCAACGTCTGTCAGCGACTGATGCATGCGCTGTTCGTGTCATAACAGTGCACTTTCTTAGAACTATCAAAATGGAGCAACAACAGCAAAACGAACTTTTGTCTGCTGCTGCAATCACTGCTATTTTTGTAATTAGAAGGAGAAGAGAAAGAAGGAAAACGGTGTGAACATCTGAGTCAAGTTCTGGCTTTAACTCCGTGAGGAACAGGGGGCTTTTTCAAATTGACAGTGAGAATTGTCTCTCAATGATGAACAGTCATTTCGAGGATAGTTGCGAATGGATACTAGTACATACTTATATCTGTGTGAACAGGTTGGACCAAGATTAGGAAGACACTCTAATTTCTCCAGAAGAACGACTATAAATTACACTACGTTTCCCGGCTACAGGTGAGTAGTTTATTTGTCAAGTCGAAAACTAAAACTGAGAAATGTACTGCCCCTATTCTGCTAATAGAGCGCATGCGCGGAAACCCACAGAATATACTTTAACAACGTGGCGAACGGATGTGTACAAAAAAGGGAAGGGCGGGAGGGCACGTAACCCCTCAGCACTTGTGAACAGATCAGTAAAATCTCAACCAACACTCACTTCACGGGTAAGGCTCGTTTGATTTTCCAATTTTACCTCACTGTCACAAGTGCCAGTGATTCCGTGAGAATTTAGAGAACACATCCGTTTGTCACTGATATTAGGTTTTGACAAAGCAGTATATAAATCACTTAGATTTAACTGTATTAAATTTATTAATGTATGCCGAGAATTAAGCTGTTAACAATCCTTTGGCAAAATCTACTCCACCAGATTTAACCGACTTATTATAGTATTTACCAAAGATTCTTTTGTCCAACCAACTGTTGATAAGATTGTAGCCAATGGTACATTAGATTTAAACGCCGCACTGCTAGATGCAGCTCGTGTGCACTGATACTAGTATTATGTTTTGACAATTTTCAAAGCAAGGTTTAAAAAAAAAATGTGTAACCAGCAGCGTTTGTAAACACTTCAACACGTCTTGATCGAAATGTGGCCTTACGGTCTTACTTTTCTCCCTGCTAGTCTCATTCTGTGATACTCAGATGTCAAACTTGTCTTATTAACAACTTGGCCTTTTAATTAAAGATAATTTTAATTTGAATAAATTTACATGTATTTTGTTTTACTATAGACCAATTATATTTAGCATGCTGTCAAAATGGCATTATCACTATTAACGTTATATCAAATTAGAGAAATAAGATTTCAACTCTTTTCAGACATATTCCAAAAACATGCCACGTTTTAAAAAAATATTGTATCCATGCTATTGTCTTATTAACATAAATCTTCTTCTTATTGCAGGGGAAAGCTTTCGGTCTGTCATACCTGTTTAGTAGTGTACATTGTACCAAAATTGGTAAAGTTGTCCCAGAGACTTGCCAGGCTATTGTGCAAGCTCCCTCTAAGGACTATGATGAGGTTATTACAATGTTTCTTGTTTTTATTACTATTTGGATAATTTGAATGCATATAACACAGCCAAATATATTCTTTACATTGATAACTATTGATTTAAAGACATTTCGTAAAGGTCATTCCGAAATGCCACTGCAGGAACACAAGGCATTTGAAATAACGACTCAGTCGCAAGATATTTAAAGCCATACAGAGCTCGATTTGCTTCTAAATTTGATAAAGAATGTAACATATTGAACGAAGCGAACGTTACTCTAGGATACTTTATTCAGCCACAACACACTGGTAAATGAATTCACAATACAAAATGCTCTACAGCTAATACAAAAATAATTGCACTAACATTTTTAATACGTTATTTTATCACAGCAGGTGCTCTTTTAAATATAACGAAAATGCTACCTCAGGTCGTAGGTAATGTGTACCATGCAAAAGGGTAGAAAGCTGCCATATTACCTATTATAACATTATTTCACGGATCAAGTAAATACTTGCCATCAAACAAGTGTTAAAGGTATGATGATACAGTCAGCCTACTTATACAAATACAGAACTGATCAGATAAATATCATTTCGCGAGGGCTGTTAGGAAACGGTATTTGAACTGTATATTCCTGGAGCGGATACTACTGAGAAGGCAATGACAGCTGTGGTAGAGCAGAATCTGCGAGGACTGGCACACATGAAAGTTCTGGACACTCGTATTAATAACCGTATTATTCTACATTGGCTGGTTTGGGTAAAACTTTATTATGTGACTTAATGCCAGATTAAATATTTATAATATTGCTGGACAGTATTTCATTAGGTTAGCATGAATAGCGTGGTCAAACAATTTAAAAGTTTCTATGATGAGAAAACTTTATTATCAAGTAAGAACTTTCCATTTATTACAACAAGAATGAATCTGAGACATCTAATTGGTTGCTTAACGGTAGAAGAGTCCTTCGACCAAACGTGTAATGATTTTCTTTAGGTTGATTACTGTAACGCTTACTAAGTCAAAAGTAATTTCCGATGATACATCTCCAGGCGCAGATATGCACATATAGTCATTAAATTCTCGTGTTCTAAACCTGTTTTGACATGATATGGCCCAACAGAATACACAAAATGTAGCTCAAGAACCTCCGACAATGTGGGATTAACAGAACCATTATCTCAACGACGAAATAAAGATAAAGCCTTAGCCACTGCATTAAACAGATTCATTAATTTTTATTTGTGTGTTT
>JAVFBZ010042342.1:0-10573 GCA_032466195.1 Katharina tunicata
CATGTATTGCCTTTTCTCGAGATGCGCCTTTAGGTTATCCAGAACAGCTCGAGATTCAGGTCTATCTAGAAACTTGTTGTCTCTGAGAATTTATCTAGAACATGAGATAAATTATCGGAGATTTATTACTCTTTATAAAAATATATAAGGTTATCAATTATTGACTTTACATGTATATACTCCAGATATTTTTGTAAAGAGTAATAACACTGGCACAGGGATATCGACTAATTAATACAGTTAAATAATCATCATGTTCTAGATAAATTCTCAGAGACAAGTTTCTGGATAGATCTTGATCTCGAGTTGCTGTGGTTAAACTACATGCAGACGTATCGAGAAAAGATATAATAAGAGTTGGATGGTAGGGAGCATGTGGTGAATATATATAGCACACACAGATATCTATATTTGTTGATATAATCTAAAACGAATATCATGTAGACAGATTAACCGATTAGTCTGTAAAGATAAGTTTATGAAGAGAAGTAACAGGCTTATATTGGCACAGAGATATCGACTAATTAAACCCCATTATCATGTCATGTTTTAGATAAGTTCTCAGAGACAATCTCTTGATCGGTTTTGTGCGAATGACACCGTTTTAGAGTTGATTTTCTTATGAATAAACAATACAATAATCATCACGTGGCCTTTGTTATTTGGACTTGTGTAAATCTATAAATGCCTATGATTTTACTTTGATTTCTACAGTCCACTCATACAGTTACGGGTTTCTGTCATTTACGAAACTTTGGACAATTGTCATTAAGACTATAGCTTGCACAACTTCTGATTTTCTTTTTGACGTCATGATTTAAAGATGTCGATATCTTGCGTGTTGTCAGTTGGAGGGCCCGTAAAGCTGCTTTAAAGCGATAGGCTCACGAAGTTATCAACGTATCTCAATAAAAGGAATAAGACATCAACTTTCAGAATCCACAAGGTGACTATTTTTGTGATTTGTTTACGAGGAGTTCGAGTCCATTGATATGGCAGGTAAATAATATTAGTACAAGTCACCATTTTCTTGCTCGCCACCTTGTTGTGGCGAGAACTGTGACGTCAATTAGGCTTGAAGCTCATTTTCCACAGGAGGCACAAAAGTATATCATATGGGAATTCCCCTTGAACAAGATAAGGGATAAACATTCCTTATAAACACCGATTCA
Organism: Katharina tunicata; assembly: GCA_032466195.1. NCBI lineage: Eukaryota > Metazoa > Mollusca > Polyplacophora > Chitonida > Mopaliidae > Katharina > Katharina tunicata. The sequence continues at coordinate 1,173 of JAVFBZ010042342.1, forward strand.
GCTGGTGACATTTTGTCGAATGACGAAAACGGGCGCTCGACAAGAGTTGTCTGGTGTCGTTGTAACCTGGTTACAGTCACTGCTTGAGCTTTTGGTCATGGGAAAACATAAATATCAGAAGTTATAAAGAATAAAACAGGATTTAGAGATATTAAATTCTGTCTGCCAAGTCAATCCACAATATATGTAGCCTACATGTGTGAAGTATTATACGCATCTTCGAAACAATACGCCTACACGTTATAATTTTTTTTTAATAAGTTTTTATTTTTTAATGTGGCTGCTTCCGGAGTTCGTTTTCACTCGAGAAAGCTTATTTATAGTATCCCAATTCACTGTGCAATAGCCTCTATATAAGTCATAACAAGTGTTTTTGAATTATTCATAAACAATATTTAAGAGTTTGTTAGACACGAAACAACATATTTATTGATTTGATCAAGATTGGGTTAAATTTGAACAAGCTTAAAGGTGTATCATAAGGCCAAAAATTATTATTGTGTACCAATTAATAGGGGAGAAAAAGGTGGAACAAGAATTAAATTTAGTTGTCAAATGTAAAAAAAAATTTCGGTAGTCTGCAGCTGCTCGTTTTAATTTTGGACGCGGATTTATGCTGAACTGTAGCAATTATCTTGTCTCAGAACATTCAGAAAGGAAGTCTTCCAAATAAAACCTTGAGTTTCTTTTGGGAAGTTGTTTTCTTTTCACATTCTATAATTCGTTGCTTTAAAATCTTTGACTGCAAATCACCTCCGATTTGGGTTAGATGTGAAATTTGTACGCCCAACGGTAGGGCTATGAGTCAGTTCCATTCCCCATGCCAGATTGTTGCAAAATTGTCTTAAAAATAGGATTAAATCACTCATTACCAGTCTTTCGTATCAGTCCCTCCAACATGTCTAAATGGCACAACTTGTAAACAAACTTTCGGCCAAATTCACGCCACACGCGGAAACCACCGAACCAACTCAGCGAAGCTCTGGTGGTTTCTTCAAAGTGAAAACGCCAAGATATCTTCGCTCAGAGAAAGATATATATTGTAAACTTTGAAAAATTATTTAAAATCGAAAAAAATTGTACAAAGTATACGTTTGATGGGTTGTAAAGCCAATTTTCTATATTTTCTTATTCAATATTGTCGTTTGACTTCGTAAGCCTTTTACTGCAAAGACAAAAAAGCACCAATAAAAAATGGTATTTAGGCCTGGTCACAGAATCGTATTAGTTATGGATATTTTTCTGAAGGCGCAAAAATTAGAAGCTTTTCGTTAATTCCACTCCCAACTTTGTACGTTACGTCAAAGTCAAAGAAGTCCAATCGAGGCTCTAAGAATGGATTTTGGGCTCTGGTCAGCAAGCCGCGTTCGACTCCCTCACCCTTGCTCTGACTCCCCCCATCGATTTTAGAGTATATATACGCTGGTATATATTCGCTGGAGTTTGTTCTTCATGTGGATTCTAGTGCTTCTGGTCTCGGAGCTGTTCTCTATCAAAACAAACATGGAGTCGATCGCGTCATCGCCTATGCGAGTAGAAGTTTAAAAGCTTGGCCCTCGAGTGGTCCGTCTGCGAAAAGTTTCATGAATACTAATATGGTAACCAGTTCAAGGTTAAAACCGACAACAATACTCTTACTTCCGTACTTAAGTCCGCTAAGCTTGGCGCAACCGGCAACTATCCACTTATGATTTTAACATATAGTGTATATAAGGATGGCCAACAACATCGGCACGCAGATGGTTTGTCTCGTTATCCTACGCGTTCGTCCACTCGTGAAGTTGAAAGCGACGTCGTAAAAGCCGTGTTTGGAAGTCTGGATGCGGACGCGATCATCGAGACTTTCGGTTGTTATGCTTCTGCGGAATCACCCGAGGTAAGTATCCTTCGCATAGTTGCATCTCAAATCAGTTTATTACTTCTATCAAATCATGTTTCCTGGCGTAAGTCTCAACTTCTTGATCAAAGTTTAAACAGAGTAATATATTTCTAGGAAACTGGAAACGCCCGGTAAATGACACTGTTAATCAGGAAAGTCAAGAAGTTCGCAGACTTCTCAGGGATTGGGATACGCTTGTCATAAAAGATGGAGTTTTATTCCGAGAAACTGTGAAACCGGACAATTCGTTTAATTGCCAACTAATTCTGCCATTGAATTTCGTTATCTTGTTTTACAGAAGCTGCACGATGATTTCGGTCATCAAGGGATATCTCGAACTCGTACGGCGCCGGTTTCATTGGACCAGTCTAGCTACGGAAGTCAAGTTATGTGAATCGTGTTTTCCTCCCAAGTCATCAACTGCCAATAAAACTGCTTTCCTTCCTCGAATAACTTCCACACAACCTATGGATCTTGCTTTTATTGATTATCTTTCTTTAGAACCATCCGTATGATAACATCTTGGTTAATACGGACCATTTCAGAAGGGACGCTAAAACGGCCGCCTCACTGCTATAGGCCTTTTTGGACAACTATTTTGTTCACCACGGTTTCCCTGGTCGACGTCATAGCGACCAAGGAAACAATGTTGAGTCTAATTTAATAAAAGAGCTTTGCAAAAATTGCTGGCATGGATAAAAAGCCGCACATTAACTGTTCACCCTGAGGGTAATGGGATGTGCGAACGCTTCAACCAAACCTTACTTAATATGTTAGGTACATTATCAGGTAATAATAAATCCATATGTAGTTCTCTTCAAACCTAATCCGTATATGCCTGTGTTTAGCATAAAAAGGGAAAATTCTGAAAAAGTAAGAAATATGTTGTTGCCCTCTGTCTCCCTTACCAACACAGCACTTTCTGTTCTTGCTTACACAATGTAAATTTACTATGTTTACATCAATTACAGATGTATAATGTGAATGTATGCAATATAAGCCATCTGGCTTAATGTGTACTCATATTTACGAAATAAAATACGTTAAGAAAAAAAAAGCACTTTCAAACACTAACAATGCTTCATACAGGAAAAATACCCTTAACGAGACCAAGTTATACCATTTTCATCTTCATCAGATGCGACATCTATACAAACACTCCTTCTCGCCAACCACGATATCCCAAACGCGTTCGCCAACATCCGCGTCGATTTTAATTAAGTATCGGGACGACATTTTTCGGAGCAGGGGCGTGTCACCGACTCACCGTGTGGTTCTCTTATATATCCCCATAGTTTTTTCATCATTCTTCACATACCACCCCATAAAAACCATACCAGTTAAGTACTAACCGCTACTAGTTGATTCTTTAACCATTCCTTTTTACACGATCATCGATGGTACTTCACGACTTGAATGTGTTTGATTGGATGAACGGTAAGAATTTATGAGTATAAATATACACAAAGAAAAAAAGTTAAGCACCCCGTATGTTTTTCACAATGACTTGTCTTACGAGGTTCGGCGTTGAAAGCCTGATAGCATAACCTCGGAAAAACAAATGTGGTTTTGAAGAATACATCTTTGACGATAAGAAAACCGAAAAAGTTTATCCAGCTTTGAGATTTTAGTCATGAGTCTGAGAAGAATTCCAAGAAGCTGTATTTGACCCCAAAAATGAGTCATAATAAGTATGGAGGTGCAGATTCAGAAACACAGTTCAACATCATGATTGATGATGAAATATGTAATTTTGATCCCAAAGATGACATTCATGACGCAAAACATCAATAGGGAGTAAAGAAACCCGCCACGTGCCCGGATGACAGCCTCCACCCTCATTCGTCTGGTCTCCTAAATGGGCAACTGCTGCCATGCTCGATAGATGTTTGTTTGTTTGATTGGTGTTCAACGTCGTACTTAAAGGTATTTCATTTATATGACGACGGATTCTCCACTTCTTAATTTACTCTACTCAATACGGCGGAAAACCGGGAGGAAACCTCGTAAAAACCGCCGACACGATTGCCGAAGTCACCTCGTGTGACTCCCTCATATACCTCAGGTCCACTGGGAGACTTGAACGCGTGCGGTACATCGAAGGAGGATCTGCAGTCAGACGCGCTTACCACTGAGCCACGGCGCGGTCTATAGAGAGCTGCCTCCAATTGTTCCAAAGTCGTCTCTTGAATGTCATCTTTGGGCTCAAAATTTTCGAGACAGATCTTTTGAAAGGACGGCACACCTAAATTAAGGACTGTCAAAACGGAATTGGCTTGAGCGTTTTCAGTTTGTAATATGTTATGTAACTTATATACATGCAAACTATGTAACTATGTTATATTGACATTTCATGCTGCTGCTGCAGTGATTCTTTCTGGGTCATCGACCTATATATTTTAACATTTGTAACTTTTCTCAACAATATGTCATACACAAGGATATTTCTGGAAGCTCCAGTGACGTGAGATGGAAACAGAGCTGACCTATATTTTGCTTGTTCTGTGTATATTGATTTTTTATGCAGACTATTCTGGAATAGTAATGTTTATCAAAGTTCATTGACCTTTTTACTTGTTTACATAAATACCCTCAGACTGGAACTTCCTATATATGATGTCATTTTCTTGAATGTTCCACGATTTAAAATGTAGTACATGTATATTCGTAGTATTTTCCTGTAGTATATTGAAGGTGTTACCAGTTTCAGTTTGTATTATATCCCATTGTGGATTTCTGATAGCTGCCGTATTTACCTTTGATGCTTTGAGCCTTTCCCTGTCTATAATACGTTTGATTACTATTTCCCACGAGGAATTTGGATATACGTGAACGTACATTTCGTACTGGAGATTGATGCGGACACTATTTATATGAACATGATGATTGAGATGGATTTTCAACTTCTGGATATATAGAAATAGAGATCAAAAATCCATCTCAGTCGTCATGTTTTTGTAATGTACCCAGCTTCTAAATGCGGCTCAAGCAAGACTATTTATATGGTTTACTGGATTTATCGACCAAGGTATTCCCAATTTTTTTGTTGAGTATACTTGTCTTAAGCGGCGTTCTTCTAATTGTATACCAGTGTTTATAACGAGGATCAAGTTATTATATAATCCAAGAAGATTTCTTTATTATCCAGAACCATTCTACAAGGCCAAAGATTTGTATAACTGGACAACTTACTACAACATACTATCACTTGTATATAAGTAACAAACTCATTGTAAATATTTGTACATATAGTTTATAGTAAATATTAGTGTTATCGTATTTCGTTCATAATAAATATTGTTAAATATAAAATTTGCAAGTGTTTCGTTTTTTCTTTACGGTCAATTTCGTTAGTTTCTATTATTGGGAATTGTACCGTAACAAATAGCAACTTTTAATCCTGGTTTCTGAAATAAAATATTTCAGTTATGGGCAAAATTGTTGTCTCCCTTTGCAGAAGTTGATCAGCCAATGGGACAGCACATAGGAATTAGCACAAGTGACACAGATGGCAGTCATGTCTGTTTTCAATGTTAATAGATAGAATAATAGTATTCTTGAAGAGGCAGTCCTTTGTTTGTCAAATCATATTTGATTGGTCAATTTAGCACATCAGTTTTTGTCTGACCAACTAAGCCTGGTAAAAGTCATAAGGCTGTTTGTTGCCAGAACTTTGTGATGACCTCACACTGGACCTGTGGAGATGATAAACACTTTGTTACACAACTTCAGAACCATCATCTGAATCAAGTCTGAAATTTTCTTCCAAAGCAGAGAAAGTCCAACATTTTGTTCACGTGAAATTAACTGCCACAGGGTCTTAGCCTTTAACTGGAGTCTTCATTTGATGTTTCAATCGCAGATACTGGAAAAGAAGTTAAAGAAGATGTTAACACTTGATTTATACGGATTACAGTGTTGATTATTGAGTATTTTATGCTGATGATACTTCACTCATATAATAGCCTGGACGGAAGGATCCCTCCTTGTCACTGTCATACATAAAGCAGTTAAAGTGAGGGTCCTGGCTCCAGTAACCCAGTTATAAATTGAAATGTTGCTTTTCAACATACTCAAATGTGGTATTGGAATATTATTGTCCGGATTGTACCGTCCTTAAAAATATCTGGACAATAGTCAAACGATCTTAGTATCTAGATCGAAACGTCGCTTACCAATATATCCAGAAGTTGAAAATCCATCTCAGTCGTCATGTTTTTGTAATTTACCCGGTTCTAAATGCCACTCAAACAAGAAAATAGAAATGATTTCCCTGTCAACGACCACTGGTAGACGTGGTAGTCAACATTTTGGCCATGTCTGCATGTATACATGTATATCTAGTACAGCCTTAATGTACAACTATGTCATCATAGCGTGTGACGTACATGTAGTTAATATGAGGAAGATGTCTGAAGAAAAAGATTTCATTGGTCAATAATATTTGAGATGGTCGCCGTGAAAATTATAAGTGAACTTTAACATTGTCCAATGTTTACGGCTTCATTGTACACCCCAGGTAGTTTGAATAGAAACGTAAACTAAACAACAAACACGAGAAGCAATGCTCTTTCTATGCATGTTCATTTTATTGCATCCCTCATGGACTTTTTAAACAATTGAGATACTCTTACATACGGGATAAAACACAGCAGGTGAAGACAGCGGCTAATTTAAGTTTAAGTTTACTAAAGTATGGGATCAATGTCACCAGCACTGAGTTTGTGTCAAAAAGACGGGGGAACATGGGGATTGTTTGTTTGTTTGATTTGTAGTAGTAAAGTTTACTGGAGTCCGGGATAAATGTCACCTGCACAGAGTTTGTTTGATTGGTGTTTAACGTCGTACTCAAGAGTATTTCACCTATATGACGACATCTTATTTATTATTAATTTGCGTTGCCGGTGTATGGTGGAAAACAGAGAAGAAATACTATCACAGAGTACTCTTACTTTGTAGATAATCATTGTTAAAAATATTGGTTTGTTAATTCAGTTGTGCTCACGGAAAAACTGTATTTCACCTTAGTACAGTTTGTTTGGGGTGTTCTGCTTTACTTAAGGTTATTTTACCAATATGCAATGCGCCAGCCAAATGAGTGAAGAAAATCCTAAACGCCGCTGACAACAAAGACACCACATTACATTAACAGGACAAAAAAAAAGCACACCACAACAAATTGTCTTCCTGATGCTCCTTAGCCCAAAGAGTACATGTACAAAGGCAAAGGAGTCTCAAGCCTAACCCCCTGCTCACTTATAATATGTACTGACACAGTGCATCCAAACTATTTGAAGGAAAAACCTGTCCAACTACCCTAAATGCTCAACAAATTTGACCCCCTTTACACCTTATAAAACTACATTTTGTGCTAAGGGTAAGAAGTGTAGACATGCAATTTTGAATTTTTTATGAAGTTCAGAGTTTAATTTTCTAGAAAATGTAAGTTTTATTTCCAAATTAACACTCAAAACATTCAATAAATTACTTAAAGTTTGTGCCCATAGAGGTCGAATTTGTTGAGGATATAGGATACCAAGTCTTGACTTAAATATTTTTCATTTGTGAGCCCATGTGCTTGACTTACATTTTTCCTGCTCTGGATAGCCTGCTGTACCCATAACAGTTCCATAGCTACGTGATGACGCTTCTCTTTCAAGACTTTTGGATCCTGTCTTAAGTTAGTTGTTGTGTCTCCTACTATGAACATAAATATTTTCAATTAATGTGCATGTACTTTCATATTCCAGGAAATATCAAGACATGTTTGTTAATTCAGTTTTGTATCATAGAGTTTATTAATATGGTCCTTGTGCGTTCTGAGGTTTGTTTTTTTTTTTTGGTTGGGGGTTTTACGCCATACCCAAAGTTATTTCACTTACATGACGGTGCAATCAGTGCAATCAATGAAGTTAACCACTTTAAACGATGCTGACAGGCAACATGCAAGACAGGTCAAAACACTATTTGCGCATAACCCCAATCACATGACTCTGTTATTTTTTCAGTAAATTTAATAAAACAAAACAAAAGGAAAGTAAAGTTTAGAAAAGAAATACTGTACCTTTGTCTTGAGGTGACTGAGTACCGTTGAAGGTGATTGAACTATCTCCCCAGAATGAGGTACTGTCTCCAAGGGGCAGAGAACTCTCGTCAGTTGAATTATGACTTTCCCTTATTTCCAGGTAAGACCTAAAACAGTTTAAATTAGTTCAAAAAGAATATGAATCCAAATAGAAAAATTGTGTTTCTCAATTACACAATTAAACGACTTAATTATTATAAAAATATGCATAAATAAATGCAAAAATGAGGAAGAGAATTCACAAGCCAGCACATCACAACTTAACAGCATGGTACTGCAGCTCAGATCACCACCTCAGCAATGGAATTTTACACCAATCACTCCTTACATGTACACATAGTGTTAGCCAGAGAGGTGTCTCGGTGTCTTTGAGACACCCTACATGTATTTCAACGAAATTTAACATGGGAAAGATAGGGAAAATATCAAATGAGACACCCTGTTTCAGTGAAAATAGTGATTTGAGACACTCTGTTTTTGATTTCTGGCTAACACTAATGCATGTACATATTATAAAATAAACTTTGGAAAACCTGAACTGCTAATACATTTCACTAGATTTATTAATACTACTTATATTGAATTGTTAACGAAAAAAAAAACAATGAGTAATGCGAACCCTATATAGAAAAACAGGCAATATGAACCCAAGATTTGATAGGTGTTTATAGGTACATGTACTTCACTTATATGATGACTTTGCTTTCCAGGGGAGGGTTGCTCAAAGCAGTATTAAATTTAATCCTAGATTAGATTACATGTGTACGTCACCTCATGTTGCAAACCTACCCTAAATGACCTTTAATTTCTACCACGTATCAGTGTCTCTTTTTGAAAATTGTCAAAGTATTATACATGTGTAGGCTTTAAACAGCATATTAACAAACAAATTTATGTTTTTTTGTAAAATCCTGAATGTCCCCAACCTCAACATTGTCATATGACAACCATATATTTTTTCAGAGTTATTTACATAGCTTCCAAAGTTGTAATTTTATGGACGAAATTTGAGGTGATTTAGGGTATCTCTAATACAGCTATTACATGTTGTTATTTAATCTGGAGTCAATGGCTAATACTGCTTTGAGCAACCAGCCCCTGGTGTTTACAGGGTTCCTACGCTTTGTCTCACTTAAATTTCCAGGCCTTTTCCAGTCTTTTGCAGGCCCAAATTATATTTTTCCAGGCCCCTTTCAAAGTTAACTCGACTTAACATAATAATTCTGTACAAATTATACAAACCTCTCAGGTGTCTATTTTAGACATTCATTCTTATTATCTTTAACTGGGGGACGTCTCGCTCTAGAAACGAGTCTGTGAACCCCAAACACAGATTCACCAAAGTTAATTAACTTCGTTAAAGTGAAAAAGAATGACTGTACTATTGCTAGTATATGTAGGATGAATAAGGCAAGGTGGGAGTTAGAGTACATACAA
>JAVFBZ010042375.1:0-12296 GCA_032466195.1 Katharina tunicata
CAGGAGGCTCCCACCCAACCACCTGTCCCTTAGCCCAGAGAGCAACAGGGCACAGGAGGCTCCCACACAACCACCTGCCTGATCTACGTGAATGATGGAAGCAAAACTAGATATATCTTTGAGCGCTCTTTACAAATGGTAATGCGGCTGGATTCAGACAAATTTACTCACCATAGAGTCAGGAATTGTGTTTGGGTACTTTTAGCTGAAGCCATTCAATGATGCTTTTGTATGGATCTCTGATTTTACAAACAAATATTGTTTCATATGTAACCGAGTTGTCTTCGGAGAGCCCTGCAATGGCAGCCTGCTAGCTTAGTCGCAGTGCAGTTCACGTTAGTGTTTGGTGTCATTCGTTAAGTCTTTTAATTCTATCACAAGAGACTAAACAATCCCGAAACCAACAGATACTGACGAGTACTGTACATACTAAGTATTTCATGCCCTTAAAGTTTATCAGATACACACCCATTTCATGCCCAGAAACCCTTCGTGTTTACCTCCATGGGTGACATACATGTTAAACACCAGAGGAATGAAGAAAAACGTTCTGTTTCTCTGTCTGTATTTTTTGTCATTATTGCTGCTTGGTGCGAGATCCTTGCGCAGTTTTCAAACGATTTACGAAAATTGCACAATGATATCTTATATGCTTATACAAATATCCAAGTTATATACAAAACTATCTATAAATAACTTGAATATTGTAAGCAACTTATATATTTGCATTTACCTTAGAACAAGACAACTTATGAATCACGCTGTATTCACTTTTACCTATCTAAAAGTCGACCTTGGAGCAACAAGGTATTTGTGTCCATTGTCTTAATTTGTAATTGTCATCCTGGGTCGATTTACACAAATTCACTCGTGTATGGCTTAGTTGAGATAAATTCACTACTTCTCACAAAGGACAAACGCTAGTAAATACGTGATGTTTCGAATAGCTGACGTATACCACGAGCGATCAACGTGTTCGCTTTAATTATGAATGTAACATCTTAAAGCATAGAATTAGTTCAAAATTGACACTGAATGTTTATAAATAGCCCATTTTATACTTTTGTGGACAACGGACGACTAGTTAGTTTTCTATATATAATGCTAATTGCTAATCTTACCCACAAGGCTGTCTATATATAATACTACAAGCTCTTACCTACAAAGTTTTCTTTGATTTTCAAAGTCTCACAACTGCGACGTTAAATTTGAATCCCAAGAGTCCTTCATTGGCGAGCACCCGAGTTCTATGGGATGACTGCAACAGCTGACAGCGTGAGTTACCCATACCGTCCATACATGGGCCATGGTTAAATATATAAATGGTCTCCGACTAAATGCTAATTAGAGAAAATTGCCTGCTTTAGAGTGGAAATTATCCTAGTGATATTTAGACTTTGTTATAACCTTTATAATGTTCATTCTGTGTGGCCTACTCAGTGTTATCATGTATTGTAGACGTACTACATATTAACTCATACTAGGTGACAAAGATAGGAGGGCAGCATATAATATATACTCACTCTTATTCCATATTGATGGACAATAATATATATATACGCACAGCCATGACTTAAAGATTAACCAAATAACATGCTTGCAAAGAAACATGTACTCGCCTATCCACCAGTGTCTTTTATCTTTAAGTGTCATATCTATAAGTGTCTTATCTATAAGTGTAGTTTGTGTATAAATGTCTTGTATTAAGATAATGCCAATAATAACATGTTTATACGACAATTTTGACATACGGTCTTCGAAATATGGCGATGGTTGTGGTCAGACAAAATATCCATTGATACAGGACAGAGTTTAGCATTTTCCATACGGCGTAATGTGAACGGTTTGTTCCATAGCCTAATCTCAAACATTAATTTGGCGAAAACCTGTGGGCTGTGGCATACACTTCAATCAACCATTATCAAGTACACGAACAAAAGCTTTTTCAGGCCATAATGGTTGGATTTTGAAAATAATGGCTGTCGAAGATGATAGCCCAGCTTCACAATATAAACAGCCGAATAAGACCTAGCTTGACTGTCGTGTTTGTGTAGGAGCTTCTTGTGCCCTGGTGCTCTCTGTGCAAACGGCGGGGCATCGGGAAGCCGACTTGCTGTTCTGACTCTTTCCGTTGTCCTTGAGCCGTGGCGTTGTCGTCTGTTGCCCGTGTCGATGCCGGTGGTTACCGTCACTTTAGGGCTGGCACGTCGTTGTGCGAGTGAATTAACCTTAATGTCTGCGTAAATCCTGGTCAAACTAAACAAAGGCAGTGACTTCAAATGTGACACATTTAGACTATGACATCCCAATGGCCACAAACGTCCACTTAAATCCGCCATGTCAATGCAGAAAAGTCCAGTAAAAAGCACAAACATGTACTTAAATCCACCATGTCAATACAGAGAGTCCACCCAAAAGCACAAACATCCTCTTAATTCCACCATATCAATACAGAGTCCACCAAAAAGCACAAACGTCCAACCAAATTCACCATGTCAATACAAAAAAGTCCACCAGAAAGCACAAACATCCACTCAAATCCACCATGTCAATACAAAAAAGTCCACCAAATAGGAGAAACATCCACACAAATCCACCATGTCAATACAAAAAAGTCCACCAAATAGGAGAAACATCCACTCAAATCCACCATGTCAATACAAAAAAGTCCACCAAATTGGAGAAACATCCACTCAAATCCACCATGTCAATACAAAAAGTCCACCAAATAGGAGAAACGTCCACTCAAATCCACCATGTCAATACAAAAAAGTCCACCAAATAGGAGAAACATCCACACAAATCCACCATGTCAAGTCCACCGAAAAGCAATTTGCAACACAGGAAAGACAAAAAGAATAAGAAACCCCACTTTCATTTTCAGAACTGAAGTTGAACTCGTGTTCTTATTGTAACTGTTAAGTCTGCTCGAATTGTTTATTGGCCTGTCATGATCATTGAACTGTTAAACCATATATCATAGAAACATGAAGGAAGTTGGTGAAATCATATCTTGGTAGAATATTGTGTGTAGCATGAAGCCCCTCAAATAAATCATTCATATTTGATAACTTACTGTAATAAACATGGTTCTCTTGTGTGAACAAATATTCTGCTAACGGGTGTAAACTTTTATAGACAGTAGCTATACGTGGATTTGCAACGGTCTTTTATTCTCATATGATAAAATATGGTTACGCGATATATGACATAGTGGGTCAATCCATAACTTAGTATTACCATCTTTGATATGTAGGAGGGGCGCCACCCCGTGGCTCAGTTGTTTGCGGGTCGGACTGCACCCGGTGTAAGTTTAAATCGCCCTGTCGACCGTAGGTATATAAGGGACGGTTCCCGGTGACTGCGGAGATCGCGGGGTAGTTTCGCAAGGTTTTTTCCCGGCTTTCTTCCACGCACCGGAATCGCAAAAGTCGTCGTATAAGTGAAATACCCTTGACTATAACAACATTCAAATATAATTAATAAATTAAATACTTAAAGATAGGAAAGGGGATCGAGTTACCGGGCAAGATTACTTTTTTACGTTTGGTTTTAGTGGCCAACCTTACGAAATATCTCAGAAGAAAAGAAAGAAAGGTTTTAAATTGACCCGATCCGCTTCAAACACTTCGTTGTCATTAGTTGGCGTCCTGGTATAAATTTATGAATATATTCGTAGGATTACATAGATAGGTTTTGACGATTACAGATAACATATGCTATAAAAGAAAATGTAGATTAATTTTAAATAGTGTGATCATGCTACTTAAAATTTAACACATATAAAAACTTTAGAATTGCGGAAACAGTGCTGAAGGGTTATCTGATGATGGGTTATCTGACAATGTATTGGTAGGTTGGCAAACACCGCTGTTTATAGAGATTTGTGTAGGCCTACTGGAGAGGAGACGTTTATAGAGATTGTGTATAGGCCTACTGGAGAGTAGCTGTTTATAGAGATTTGTGTAGGCCTACTGGAGGGTAGCCGTTTATAGAAATTTGTGTAGGCCTACTGGAGAGAAGCTGTTTATAGAGATTTGCGTAGGCCTACCGGAGAGTAGTGGTTTATAGAGATTTGTAGGCCTACTGAAAAGTAGCTGTTTATAGAGATTTGTGTAAGCCTACTGGAGAGAAGCCGTTTCAACTTCTGAGTTTTACTGTATAATGATATACTTCATATTGACAATATTTGACCTTAGGTGTACCGGACTGGTCTTGTATACCTGAACAAGTCTCGTTATGAGGTCAAGGTCACGTGATCATGAGAACAAGACATGTAAACGTCTCATAACTACATTTAACCATAAGTGCCTGTTCAGCTTAAGTAGGACATTATGCTGTATATATATATCAATAAAAATGTCAATTTAGTGACTTTTACGTAGTGATATAAAAGGTTAAAGCCTGCCTTCTGTCTAACGTTTGAAAGTATTGTTTGCCCAATTGTTAGAAGAGTGCCCCAAATGATTAACCCAGAACATATAATAATGTATGTCTGTAAGTTATACGTGGAGGTACAAAACAAACTAAACACCCTGACCTAGGGCTTTACCACCCACATGCAATCGGACTTTAACTTTAATGATATTCTGCAATCATGAAGTATTGACATTAAGCATATTCTCTAGCTCATTGCTGAAACTGTCAACTTTGCGTAAACCATCAAGATAGTGCAAGGCAGTGGAAGTGATAGTTTGCACTAATTTCAACTATTTGGTTTGGATGATAAATTTTAGATTTAGACAAATTGTTTTATTAAGGAAAACCAATAGACAAATTGTATTATGTGGGGAAACAAATAGACAAATTATTTTATTGAGGAAAGCCAATAGACAAATTGTTTTATGTGGGGAAACAAATAGACAAATTGTTTTAATGGCGAAAAGCAATGGGCAAATTGTTTTGAGGTCGACGCAAATTAAATATCAATAAATTTGTAAAGATAAAGATCCTAGCTGCACGTGTGAAGCCAACCAGCCTAATGGGCGAAGGAGGCGCCTCCAAAGCGCTGCATGGACAGAACGCATTTCTTCATTTGTTTAATTTATGGTTTTATTATGAATTTTAGTTTTTTTACACTCATATAAAGCGGGTCAGCCACATGGCGTCAGAAAACCACCTCCAACGACCTTTAATTGTGTTGAAAGTGACAATTAACATTATTTTCCTCCATTACGTGTATTACTATTTCAATTCAAAGTTGTTTAAAGATAATATGCAGTGTGAAAACAACGAAAAATATCAATATGTCAAATAAAAGAAGTTTTTATACTCCAGCTATCCAGAATTTTCTCGTGAGTATGCATATACATTTCCCTCTTAGTATCAACATGTATAGATGTGATTAAGCATTTCTTCAGACTAGCATGATAAGGCATTATGAGGGGAGCCGGACAAGTATTATAGTAACCCAGATTATAAAGGCGAGTGTAGAACAGATAAAACCCGGTCTATTTGTATGCATATTAGACACATTGCAGGTATGGTGATCTGACCTGTGCTAGAGTATTAAAATTCTCGTCTGAAGTTTTTACCTGGATTATTTCTAACAACCTAAACTCGTCAGTGTATTGCTTACGTGTGGAAATGATTGTCACACTAAGAACAATTATTTATGCATAGTTTTGAATGTGCCGACATTAAACATTTGATGAGGCTAAACTTGGACCTCCGTGTGTTAAATCCAGAAACAGAAAGGTAAGAAATATAAATCAGGATTAAATTCTTGAAACATTTCTGTCTAATTGCTTTAAGTATTCACTTTTTAAAAAGATAATGAACGTTGGAGCTTTTCCAATCAATTTGGCCGTTAGATCTTTAACTTACTTGTTTGGGAAACTTATTGAAACTTTTCTCGAATAGAAAGCATGCGATGGGGACGGGTTTTTACCGTTCTAATTTCTTTATGGAAATTCCCGTGAACTAGTTGATCGTAGATTAATAAAACCATGTATTGAGTCTTATAGACGTTTGTAAGGGTGACGTTGGCTATTACACATTGTTTGACAGCCGACACTAGTATCATGTACTACCACCAGGTGGGGGAAATGCACCAAGAAAGCTGTTTGACTTCAATATGATCTAGTCTATAGGCTTAATTATGGCAATTATCGTAAACTATAAACCGCACAAAGCCCTTTCGTGACATACACTGGTGTGGACAGCCGTAGAAAACTAAATCCGATAAAGCCATGTATAATCTTCTGTCATGTCGGGTCATAAGTTTGAGGTTACTGACAACTGTCACATATATCAACCGTGTATCAATATGTTGTGTAACTCGGGTCGTTTACTCAGCTAGTGTCTGTGAAATAGACGCCACATGTTTTAAACCTCTATCTAAGATTGCCAACTTGTATATAGAACACAAATCGAATACCACTTTACATATACAAGCCAAAACTTAGGACCTATATAAAATTTAAACATGAATTGAAAACAGAAAAGTACCTCCTGTATAATATATCTCGCTTTGAACGCTCTGTGGTTGCCCAGTTTAGATGTGGGGACCTACCTTTACGTGTTGAATTCGGTGGATACAAAGGGGAAAAGCTTGAAGATAGAATTTGCCTCCTTTGTGGTCAAAATACTGTTGAGGATGAAATCCACTTTATTTTTAATTGTACTTTCTAGGAGACAGAAGAACTAATCTATTAGCTAACGTCGGTTTTCCTGATGATTCAGATATAGGTGACAAGATCAATTTGTTGTTCGAGTTTCACACTCGTAAAATCTGTCATTTCCTAAAAACATGTTATTGCAAAAGTAGGGATATGTTATATGCCGTAAGACCGCGTGACAATGTTTTATAATGATGTAAAGTGGATGATAAGCTAGATTGGGCTAAGTATTATATAAATGTTGAATTGAGTATATTATGTATATGTTATACATTTCACTATAAATAAAGACAACTGAACTGAACTATACACTCCGTTGAAAATGTCTTCAATTTGAAAAAAGCCAACAGGTGAATCTTAGAAAGAGGCCCAGTCAAATCTCTATCAAACAAACGAAGCAATAAACGGAGAGGAACTCTGCGATACCAACCTGGGCACATCATAACTACAACTAAATTTCATTTTTTTTACTTCCCATTCGTACGTGTGTCCGTCCCGAAATCTTCTACAGAGCACCCGGAATGAAATAAAATCACTGTCTACCGGGAACGAAATAATTGTTTCATTAGTTTCAGGTATGCAGCCTGCCGTGAGTGAAATAAACATTTGGTTTTTACTTCATTCTTGGTAGCAGTAGTTCGTTTTCTGCTCAATATGAAAAGATTTTATGATTCAATATAAATACAGTTTAAATGAATAAATGTTTTAAAACAAAACAATTTCAGTTGCGTCAATCACATCTTTCTTGTGACTTGTCGGAATTCATGATGAGACAAACGGATGAGGCTTAAAGGTACTATACCGCCGAATTTCGGCCAAAAATCGACTGAAACGAATTAAGCCGGGTTTTCTATTATTATTTTTTGTAAATTCGTTTCAGTCGATTTTTGACCGAAATTCGGCGGTATAGTACCTTGAAATGCCATTTCACAAGTCTGTCGTGTTGCAACCCATGTGCATTTACATCAACATAAACATTCGTAATCCAATTCGAATCTGCCGAATCCAATAACACATTTTCACCAGGACAATAACATTTATATATCAACTTGGACAGATCCTGTGGATATGATACCCGGAATGCAATACAAATGTTATTTCATTCCTGTAGACTGCCCGCCTGGATTGAAATAATTGTTTCATTACCAGATTTTATTTCATTCCATCTACAACTATAAAGACAAGTTACTTAAAACATTTCATGAGAAAAACCTTAACTTGGTAAAAGCATTCATCCTTTGCTGTGTGGTTTAAACAATATTTTATTGACGTTAAGGATTTGCTGTGTGATGAGTTTTGCAGTATAGATTCAGGGGAATGTTAAATTTTGTTCTTGCGAAGCAGTTTTCATGTTTGTTTTTTTATAGGCACAGTGTCGTTATATTTTAATATTATAAGAAAGCGAGTTATGTACACGCTTAGTCACGATTTACTACCCCCTACGTTTGTCTGCACAAACACATTTTTTCATGACTTCCCTGTTCGGAGTTTCTGTTATCCTATAGTACTCGAGACATTTTAGCAAGCGACTGTTACAATTATTTTCTTTACACCTGTGCGCATAATTCTCTGTAAATATTAAACACAAAGTAGGTCAGCCAACTGGAGAAACCCCCGGTCGTTAGGCACTAGCTATTTCTATAAAGTTTACTCCTGAACTAAACACGGTACAGGAAACCCTTTGTCAAAAATGTACTTGCCTTCACCTATTATTTGTTAAAATAATATAATTAAAATAATATTCGGAATTAAGGCAGTAAATATATCTTGTCCAAAAAGAAGCCATATTCGTAAATTAAAATAACAAATAAAATTATAGCAGGCATTGACTTTGTTTGCATTGACAATATCACAAAAACAATACATTATTTAAAGTTTAGCAGAACAAATAATCCTCACAGATGCCTATTTAGTAAATAATAAAACACAGGCATTGTATTCTTTACACGGACGTTTGTTTCTCAATTCTAATCCAACATGCTGTCGATCCATGATTTTGTCCATGTTTAGTACACTTTTAAGTCAGTCTTGAACCTTTGCACTATTTTTCTACCCATGTTACCTGTAACAGAATACCTTAGCCTCTGTACTCTGAACCCTTGACTGGGTTATCATGGCTGTTCATGTTAGCTGCATTCAGGTTTTTGCGATGTTTACTTAAGTTATCGCCTGTTTATTGTAATACATCTTAACTTATCGCCTGTTTATTGTAGTACGCCCTAACTTAACACGTGTTTATTGTAATATGTCTTAACTGATCACCTGTTTATTATGGTATTTCTTAACTTTTCGCCTATTTATTGTACAGTAGTACATCTTAACGTAGAACATGTTTACTGCACTACGCCTTAACTTAGCACCTCATTATTGTAGTACGATTTAACCTATCATCTATTTATTGTATTACGTTTTAACTTATCATCTATTTATTGAACTACGTCTTAAAATGTCACCTGTTTATTGTAGTACGTCTAAACTTATCACCTGTTTATTGTAGTACGTCTTAGCTTATTACATGTTTATTGTAGTGCGTATTAACTTATCACCTGTTTATTGTAGTTTGTATATTTTTCTGGCTAGCACTGAGGTATGTTTTTAATTATTAAAATTAATTAATTATTAATAAATTAATTGTTAACAGGTTTAATCTGAGGAACAACACCGAATTAATGATGGCGGGGTAGCTCGAAATCCACCTGTCTTCTAAATACATTTAGTCAGTTAAAACATATAAAGTAATGAGATAAGAAAATTAATACGCCCTGTTCCATCAAGAAAAGGGAACTAAAAAAAAAAAGTCAAGAAATGAATATCACACACACCATTTGGCAACAATCACACTACTGAACAAATACAAACAAATCCATTCAAATTTGATCGCTTTATATCATAACCCGTTGTCCGTAACAAAAAGACAGTGTTGTAACACAATGTATCAGGTTGTCTTTAATTTAATCGAAAATTATCGATTTGTCTTTGTATTGTACACAAGGGTACCTGATATATTCAAGGTGTTTAGTTCACGTGACGGGAAGAAGTTTGGGGACAGGTGCACCAAGAAATATCTGGATAACTTCATCCGTATAACCAGGAAATATTGGAATATCTGAAGAATGTTTTAGGAAAGAGAAGAACATCTGAAGAACATCTGAGGAAAGAGTGGAACATCTGAAATACGTTTGCGGAAAGATGGAGCATCTGAAGAACGTTTTAGGAAAGAGTGGGATATCTTAAGAACGTTTTAGGAAAAAGTAGGACATCTTAAGAACGTTTGAGGGAAGAGTGGAACATCTGAAAAACACTTGAGGAAAGAGTAAGACATCTTAAGAACGTTTTAGGAAAGAGTATGACATCTTAAGAACGCTAAAGGGAAGAGTGGAACATCTGAAGCACGTTTGAGGAAAGAGTAGGACATCTTAAGAACGTTTTAGGAAAGAGTAGGACATTTTAAGAACGTTTGAGGGAAGAGTGGAACATCTGAAGAACGTTTGAGGAAAGAGTGGAAGATCTGAAGAACGGTTGAGAAAAGAATGGAATCTGAAGAACGGTTGAGGAAAGAGTGGAACATCTGAAGAACGTTTGAGGAAAGAGTGGAACATCTGAAGATTGTTTGAGGGAAGAGTGGAACATCTGAAGAACGTTTGAGGAAAGAGTGGAACATCTGAATAGAACATCTGAGAAAAGGGTGGGCCAGCAGTGTTATATCCAAACTGATTTACGGATAAGACATGAGAAACATTTGCATTGACAGATTTAAAGATTGAAATACATATTTTCTATGATTGCAGATGACAAATGAGACGAAGAAAGACAGACAAGAAGCAGAGTCTGAAGAGGAGATAATCTTTGGCCCTCCAGTACCACCAGATGGCGGTTGGGGATGGGTCGTGATGATCGCTTCTTTTATACTCAGTGTTCTTGTAGATGGCGTCTGTCTTAACATTGGTGTCTTCTTTCCATACTTCTTAAATACGTTTCAGTCATCAAAAGGGAAAACATCAATGGCCGGTTCTGTTCTCAATGGAACATATCTACTAGTTGGTAAGCACATTCAATATGATTTCATTAACTACGGACACGAACTAGTAATTTAATCATTAAATGTAGTCACTAAACAAATTGCTGGAGATAAAGTTGCCTAATGATCCAAGCAGACTTAAATTGATGTGGATTTGGTCCTTATAATGTGGATCAGGTCCTTACAATGGTAATGAGGGCTGAACTATTTGGATTAGGTCCATTAAATGCGGATCAGTTACTTGTCGATCAGGTCCTAACAATGTGAAACAGGGGTCCTTTTTTGTGGATCAGGTCCTTTAATTGATGATCAGGCCTTTACATACGGATCAGGTCTTGACAATCAATTTAATCATTTAATTAAGCCACTAAACGAATTACTGGAGATAAAGTTGCCTAATGACCCCAGCAGACTTAAATAGATGTCGATTTGGTCCTTATAATGTGGGTCAGGTCCTTGTAATTTGGATCAGGTTCTTACATTGTTGATCAGGTCCTTACAGTGCGGATCAGGTCCTAAATATGTGGTTCAGGTCTTTGCAATGTTGATCAGGTCCTTACAATGTAGATAAGGCCATTTTAAGGTGGACCAGATCCTTATAGTTTTGATCAGGTCCCTACAAGGTTGATTTGGGTCCTTGCAGGGTGGAACAGGTCCTTAAAATGTTGATCATGTCCTCACATTATGGATCACCTCCCTATAATTTGAATCAGATCCTTTCAATGCGGATCTTTTATATACATTGCGGAACCATCCTTACAATGTGGGTCAGGTTCTTACAGTGTTGATCAGCTCCTTACAATGTACATCAGCTCCCTAAAATGTTGATCAAGTCCTTATCATTTGGATCAGGTCCTTACAATGTAGATCCGGTCCTTACAACGTGAATCAAGTCTTAATTATTTGGCCCTAGTCTTGACAATATTGATCGGGTCCTTACAATGTGGAACAGGTCTTTTCAATTTGTATCCAGTCTTTACGCAACCTTTTGTGATAAGGTCCTGACAATTCAGATCAGGTCCTTACAGGGCGGACCAGGTCCTTACAATGTGGATCAGGTCCTTACAATGTGGATCAGGTCCTTACAAGGTGGATCAGGTCCTTACAATGTGGATCAGGCCCTTACAATGTAGATCAGGTCCTTAAAAGGTGGATCAGGCCCTTACAATGTAGATCAGGTCCTTAAAAGGTGGATCAGGTCCTTACAATGTGGATCAGGCCTTACAAGGTTGATCGGGTCCTTACACGGTGGATCAGGCCCTTACAAAAGGTATCAGTTCCTCACAATGTTGAGCAGGTCCTTATAATATGGATTACGTACAAGGTGGATCAGATCTTTACAATGTCCCTACAATTTTGCTCAGGTCCTTGTCATTTGGACCAGGTCCTTACAGTCTTAATTACTTGGATCAAGTCCTTACAATCTTGACCAGGTCCTTACGAGGAAGGTGGGAATCTAGTTTTTATCTGACATTTCTTTCATAGTGTAATTTGTCTCTGTCACTCAACCTTGTGTGTTAAGCATTAGCCACCCGAATTCATTAATACAATTCCATTATCCATTTTAATCTGCATTAACGCTAAAATATTTTACACTATTATTACTTTTTAACTATTATTCTTATAGGGAAAGGACGTTACTGTCCGCTCATCAGACG
>JAVFBZ010042375.1:12396-24445 GCA_032466195.1 Katharina tunicata
TAAAATATTTTACACTATTATTACTTTTTAACTATTATTCTTATAGGGAAAGGACGTTACTGTCCGCTCATCAGACGTTGTCATTAAAATGTTAACAAACTTACAATATTGAATTTATCTTCATTTTTCAGGTCCTATCACTAGCGCTCTCGCCAACAGGTTTGGGTGTCGTAAAGTGACGATAGCTGGATCAATAGTGACATCAATTGCATTTTTCTTGTCAACATTTTCGCCTAATGTAGATATACTAATACTTCTGTACGGTGCCTTGGCAGGTGGGTATAACTTAATTGTAATTAACCTTATGAAAACGTTACGTAACACCAAATAGATATTGCTACAGTTCATGTCATATTCGGCTATAAAGTTTTGGTAGGCTTACTCTGTATACATCGATGTATCAAATTGTAAATGAAGGTCACAAGAACTGCATGTCATACATTCAAAAGTTGTATTTACAATGTTAAAATACAAAATCGTTTTTTATAATAAAACAGATATAGAAAGGTATGTTTGTTAATCATTAAATCAATCAAAACTTTCATCATGGAAACATCGTATTTTTGATTAAGTCCGGTGCATCTCTATTTACATTAAATAAAACACATTTTATAAAACATTTAGGACATTCGAACTCACAAACTTATTTTTGAATTCACGTTTACAGGATTTGGCTTTGGGTTGATGTACCTGCCCGCCATTGTCATGGTGGGGTACTATTTCGAATCTAAAAGAGCCCTAGCGACAGGAGTGGCAGTGTGTGGGTCAGGAATTGGATTGTTCCTCTTTGCACCAATCACAGAGGAATTAG
The DNA here is from genome assembly GCA_032466195.1 of Katharina tunicata. Classification (NCBI taxonomy): domain Eukaryota; kingdom Metazoa; phylum Mollusca; class Polyplacophora; order Chitonida; family Mopaliidae; genus Katharina; species Katharina tunicata. The sequence continues at coordinate 13,208 of JAVFBZ010042375.1, forward strand.
TTTCTGAATACAGCTGGAGGGGAGCTCTGTGGATCATATCCGCCATTGTTCTGCACGGTCTGGTCTGTGGTGCAGCCTATCGGCCACTGCCACCAACTATTATTAGGCATTCTGCTCAAACAGAGTTGCCGGTTGAAAGCAGTCGGCAAGATGTGTACAAAAACGATGTAAGCACATCACTTACAGTTCCTGATATAGTGATAAGTCCAGCAAAATCAGATGAACTGGGGATCGATGCAGTTCGGTTTCCATTTGCTAAAACTACCAAACTGTTTCAAGGTCGAATTGTGTCAGAAGAGTGCTTAGCTTCTTCAGTACGAAACTCGTCTAAGAACTCCGAGTCGTTGGTTGGTCGCTTAGTTAAGAGTCAAGACATTTCTGCAATGAAAGATACAAACTTTGCTAGACACCGTGTTAAACAAGCAGAAAAGCTTTTTCTACCTTTAAAAAGGAAAGATATTTTTTACAGCGGAAGCATCCATCATTTACCTGACTTCCAGAGTTCAGAAAGTATCAGTGATTACGAACAAAAGGTGGCTGGATTACCTATCGATCTTTCATCACAATCTAACATTGAACAACAAGAGGCTAAATCAGGACTGTATCACTTGATTCAGATTGTGAAAGATATGATGGATTTCTCTTTGTTATCAAGTCCTACATTCGTCGTCTACCTTATTTCATGTTTTCTGGTCATGTTTGGTAAGGGTGTGCATTTGTTTTCTTCTAAACCATTAGTAACACAGATCAAGTTTGAGCATTAATTATAGTACAAGATACGCTCCGAACAATGAAGTCACTATAGTTCATGTATTTTAGTTTTATCATATGACTTTTTGGTTCATTTGGGAGGCTTCGACGTGAAAGTTGTTTACTGTATAAACCATTTATTTTAATATTATCTTATTCATATTGTATTAAGTTTTGTCACAAGTCGTCTGATTGAATGGACACTTCTGTAATTTAAATGGGTTTGCAATCCAAATGGAAACATCAGACCTATGGCTGTTTTTAAACGAAGCCGTGTACATTCCAGGGCCGTAAAGGACAGTGGACCAAACTAAATCAAACGAACATTTCAATCTTCACCTTATATTCTAAGAAGAAGTATATAATTACGTCTGTGAGAACATAATGCCAACTTTAGAGTACATTTATCCACTGTTTGTTCACAGGGTTTTTCGTCCCGTTTGCCTACATTCCTTCGTTGGCATTAGAACTGGGTATTGACAGTATTCACGGCGCTTTCCTGGTATCTGTGCTGGGTATTACCAACACTATCGGTCGGATTTTGGCCGGAGTGCTGTCAGATAGATCCTGGGTAGATTGTGTGCTGGTGAATAACGTCACTCTGATCGCTGGTGGTATTATCTGCCTCACTGTACCGTTCTTCACTAACTACGCCCATCTCGCCGCCTTCTCAGCCCTCTACGGCTTCTGTATATGTAAGTAAATGTTGAGAAGACAGTTTCTAAACTTAAAGCCCCTGGCGGATTAGTCACCGCGTTTGTGTCACGTTTCCAAGACTCGTGTAATATCCCCCAGAGCAAACCATTGGCAGTATTATGTTTTATTAGGCATATATAAGTGAAAAGACAAGCCTATATGGATATCAATTTCTGCTTTTCCGTATAGATTTGTCTTTTTACTAAGTATGTCCAACTCAAAGAATAAAGACATATATACAGGGCTGGATTAACCATTAAGCAAAACCAGCACGTGCTTAAGGCATTAAGGTGGGGGTGGGTTAATGGTTTATGGCACAAAAGAAATCATTTTAAAGCTGCTAAAATAATGTTCGAAGTTATTTATATGATCGGAAATATAATTTCGAAGTGTTCTTGGTGTCATACTTACGTCATATCGAATTGGCCAATCATAAATAAGATGGGCGGAGTTTATTATTTATTCACGTGTTGCTGGGTATTATTTACCAGTCAGCTTTATGCATTGGTGAATGGCGTTTGATTGTGGTGTTTTCCATCTTACTTAGTTTTTTTTCATTTTGAATTTTTTTTTTTTTAAAATGATGGTTTATTATTGTTTATATTTTGAATTACATATATGGGTCTTAATCCGGCCCTGCATATATACTAAAGTAATAGTTGTTGGGTTATTACGTTGTATCGGCATTCACACAATGTAGGCCTACCAGTACACCTCCAGTGCATTTAAACTTGGTGTCTATTTTATCGTTCTGAACAGCTCCAGAATAATGTCTTTCGGAGTTACTGAATAAATTACTCATGGTGAAGTTTAAATTCAAAAACATACAAAAGATGTATAACGATATGGGATAGTTTTGTGCGCAGACACGGAATTCAAAGTAGACTATTTCACCACCATCACTTTTCTGTTGTCTTGATGAGAATATTAGACAGAAGCTTGTAACGCACCACAGGCACGTTTTAAAAGTTTTTCGTGAAGATGTTGTAACACCTCATCTTTAATGCTCTTCTCTCCAAAGCTGGCATTCCACGATTTATAAAAGTTTTTCAAGAAGCTGTCGTGACACCTCAACTTTAATACTTAGTCAAATTTCAACCTTTTATTTTATTATGAAAAAAAAAATAATGTGAACTAATGTAGTTTAAAAGTTTCAATTAAAATCTTGCATTTTTCGTCATAAATTGTTTAGGGAATCATTGACGAATCTTTTAGAACAAAGTCTAATTAAAATTTCTTCACTATTTATGTCAATTATCTGATAAACACTTCCTTGTTGATGTAATTCCTTCTACAGTTACTAATTTTATGTTTTTATTTGCTTGACAGCCCCGTTCGTGTCTTTGCGTTCGGTAATTATTGTAGAACTCTTGGGTCTGGATAAACTGACTAATGCGTTTGGCCTGGTCATCTTCTCACAGGGCTTGTCATCATATCTAGGCTCTCCAATAGCAGGTAATTTTTAATCTCAAATGCCTTGATGTACTTGCTTGCTTGGTTTGTGATTATCCGGTTATTTCACTCATATGTCAGCCCTCGAGTAGGACAAGGCTACACCTCTAACGAGTTTCCCTTTAGTCTTATCGATTTAACGGTCGTACAATCTATATTACCCCTCCCCCCGCGATTCTCGAGAAATCGTAGAGCCTAGTTCCAAGACTAGTTACTGTCCACATACATCATAGATGTCTTTTTGTCAACTCAATATTTCATAATATTAGATTTGGAACAATTATTTTATTTTTTCTAGGTGCTCTAGCAGATTCTACTGGGAACTATGATGCAGCATTTTATATGGCCGGAGTTTCTCTATTAGCGTCAGGTACTTTAGGGTTGCCATTGCGCAGAATCTCGCAGTGGGAGAGGAACCGGAAGTCAACCAAACATCTATCCAAAAGTCCAGAGGAAGCCTCACAACTCATGCAGCAGCAAACGCTGGAATGTGAAGATAATAAAAATGTTCAGCAATAGATAGAAAATCATACCATCATGCACAAACTTTAAAATAAGCATATGGTTTTCTAAATTGATTGATTGTTTATTGATTAGAATAAACTCGTTGCAACGGCTACACGCGACCTGAATTCAAAGAAACGATTAGAGTGTTGTCAGGATATTGTGACACTGGCAAACTCCATGCCATTGCCTTTTTGCCGGGGGATTATATTAAGAATTGCTAACTGCATTTTGGGATAACGCTCCAGGTTCTGGCGAAACATTCAGATTGGTAGAAAAACGCATGGCATTGACAATTTCCATAACTCTGGAAATTATAACTATAAATCATTCGTAGGGAAAACCGAAGGAAGTTTAGTCAATAGCTGTCTATGCAAAAAAACTGTTTAAAGGACAGCAATCAAAGGAACAGGTTTAGACGAGAAAGTTTACTGTCAATAAGATCACATGATCTACGATTTTATTTATCGCTTTTTGTTTAAATTCAAAAACAACTAGTTTGCAGTAGTCTATATCATGAGAAAAAAACACCAATTGCAGACCTAATGCGTGGTCTTACGTTTTCCGCAGAGGTTTATAGCATTCGGAACACGAAATTCACATTATTTACCCTGCGACACATAATTGCGGAAATTGAATGGTGACGGTGGAGATCTGCTGGTTTATATAAGGGAATGGTATGGGGTCCTCATAGATCGGCTTTTTGGGTATAAGTGAACTTTATTGTGACCTCGGAGATTGGCCGCTTAGTGTGACGGAATTGGTTTGGTGACTTGGCAGATCGACTTGGTAAAAAGGAAGTGTGTGGTGGCTGTGACGATCGGCTGCTTGATATAAGGAAATTGTATGGGGACCTTGGAGGTCGGCTACTTGGTATTAGCGAAGATTAAATTGTGACCTCGGAGATCGGTTGCTTGGTATGAGGGAAGTGTAAGGTGACGTCGGAAATCGACTGCATGTTATAAGGGAAGTGTTTGGTGACCTATAGAAGATCGACTGATTCGTATTAATGAAGTGTAAGGAGACCTCGGAGATCGGCTGCTTGGTATATTGGAAGTTCTTGGTTACTGTGTGGATTTTGGCTGCTTGGTAAAGCCGCGTTCACTCGGTGCGACTTGTAGTATCAACTCGACGAATTCAACTCGTCATATCTACAAAAGTTACATGAGTAGGGTCGAATGTAATGCTCTTCTCACGAGAACTTAACAAATAAAGTAACTTCGTTGCTATGATTTCACTTGCTGTAATAGATTTGTTTTATGTGCTATAACGTTTCTAGGGCACTGTAAAACCGTATATAGGCCTACAGCTGATCTTGGATGAAGAGGAACGCCTTCGGTCTTGATGGCATTGGGAAATTTGAACGAAGGGAGGTAAATCCATTCAACTCATTTGATTGGCTGAAACCTTTCGACTCAAAGAAAGAAATAGAGCACGCCCCTCGCTTTCGACTAGTTGATTACAACTAAAGTCGCTTCGATTTGCTCTGGTCACACGCTTCGACTCAGTCGAATTCGACGAGTTAATACGACACGTCGCACTGTGTGAACGCGGCTTAAAAGGGAAGTGTATGACGACTCGGGTATGGAAACGATGTTTGATATCTGGAAATTATATGGTGATGGTCGAGATCGGCTGCTAGCTTGTATTAAGTGAGTGGTGGCTTAATTAATGCTAACGTTATTTCACTTCTTTTTTAAGCGGCATTTAGGGGCTGGGTACATAACAAAAACATGACTAAAATGGATTTTCAACTTCTGCGTATATTGATAAGCGACGTTTTCAAGCAATGATTACGAATCTCAACAGAATATACTGTACTTAAATGGTAAAAGAAATTAATAACGTTGTTCTTTTACCATTTAAGTATATTCAAAAAGTATTCAAGACGTAGTATTCATCGATACTGAAGCTAGTCAGTGCCATGGATATAATTATTTTTCACACAAAGTTATCATAATTACGATAAAATGTCTCGTAAATACCAGAAAAAAAAATACCGATAATCTTGTTATCACGAGAAGTAACAAGAAATAATCTCGTAATTACCAGAATTGTTTGGAATACTGAAACCAATTAAGGCTTGATAGAGATGCTGTCGTCAGGTGAGCATGGATGCACCAGGTTGCAGTTCACACTGTGGTTGCCTCAATCAATTTTAACCTGCATGAAGATGTTTTCTCATATCAAACTCGACGATAAAGACGAGTTCGAAAAACCTCACCTGAACTTAGTTATCTAAACAAATAAAACTAGGAGTAGCAAAATTTGCAAAACACTGTATTGTTTAATTTTTAAAAAGTTAAATTTAACAGATAATTGGAAATTTGAATTTTAAAAAACTTGCAAGTGGTATGATTTGAAATATTAAAAAAGTGAAAATTTAAAAGAACCTCTTAATTAAAAACAAACAACAGTATGTGATCTCACACAATGTATATTTGGGATCTCCTATAGTGAAAAAAATTAAATGTAAGAAATTTCAAATTTCAACAATTTTGGAATTAAAAAAAATGTATATTAAAAGAATTAAGCATTACAATTCAACTAAAAAATTTCACATGGAAATTTACCTCAACAAACATCCTTAACATGTGTACCTATAAACTCAAGAATTTAAACTGGTTACTGAAAAGATACACTCAACATAAACTCTTACCCCCAAAACAGTAAGCTTGGAGCTCTTCGACAAAAAAACTTTACCTCAACAATATTGTCTTCAACAAACAACTTGAACCCAGCAAAATCACGTCAACAAAACAACATTAACCTGTGTATCTGTAAGCTCAAGAAAGTAACCCTGTTACTAAAAAACATACCCCTAAACATACGTTAGAACCTCTTCAACGAAAAAGCTTAAACTAAATAATAATTTCTTCAACAAACAACCTGAACCCAGCAAAATCACTTCAAACCTATGTGCCTTCAAGTTCAAGGATGTAAAGCAGTTTATACTGAAAACCTAAGCTCAACATTAAGTCTTACCCCTAAAAAGTAAGCTGAAATTTCTTCAACAAAAAAAAGCTAAAAAAAAAGTGGAACAGAGAACACCAACAGCTTGTCGGCTTAGGCACTTCATGAATAAAACATAGCAAAAAAAGAAAAAACACTAAACCTGAAATAAAATAATGTTGAATTTTTTTTTATATTAAAATTTGGAATTGTGTTAATTTGAAATTTAAAAACCAATTATTTAAAACACTTATACTAAACAAAACTCAAGAAGTAAACGGCCGAGTTACTGAAAACCTAATTTTGCGTTTACATCATAATACTTGTGAAGCATTTGACAGCAAAACAATATTTTAGTTTCTTAACAAGAGCAATAGCTGCACAGTATTCGAGGACTGTGAAGATAATATTCATATCTCCAATATATAAACAAATTGACTGGTATTGCTTGATATTGATCGCTTCTGTACACAGTCGTTCTCTTTGTTATTTTACAAATATAGATTAATATTTTTTTATTAAATCTTTTACGGCCGTAGGTATAGCGAAATCTTGTGTAAATAATAATTTCAATCCAAAATATGTCGATAAATGTTGTAAGTCTCACAGAGGCAGAATTTAAGGTATTAAGCTTTTGTTTTGATTGTCACCTAGAAATACAACAAAAAAAGAATACATTTTATTTTATCAGCTATTCTTTAAACACATCTGTCTTTTCTCTTTTGTTTCTTTTGGCTTTGAAGTTTCATTTTACTCAAATATAAATCAATTTCACAGTAACTTTCTCCCACCTACGTAAATTGTGTATATATTTTGTATAAATGTAGAGAAGGAACATTTTTCTTGCCTCCATATTGCTACTATGAGAAGACGTGCGATTTTGAACGCAGTTTGCATAACGTTGTTTGTCCTATGGTTTGTACTTCATTTACGCGAGTACACAAGACATCGAGAAACATTTGGTGAGTGTTTGAAAAATATTTTAAATACACTATAACGAATTTCTGTGTATTTTGGATAAGGGAAATTATTCTCAAATATGACAATAAGTTACTGTGTTTAAACAGACTTCTACAATTGTTATGGACCATCACCCCCATTATTATTGAGCAAAATAGCCTTCATTATGACGTTAAAAATAACTCGTTTATACAGTTTATTCCCCATTGTTATAGGGTTTTTTTTAATGTGACGAAAAGATAATACACAATGTTAAAACACTCAAAAGGGTTTCGAATTGTATTTGTTTGGTTTTTATTGGAAAGGAGCATTTCTGCTTAAGACCAATGCTTTGACTCTTTGTTCGTTTTATCAGGAAATAATCTAACCTGGAGAGGATCGGAAAAAGTAAGTAGGAACATTGATTGGCATTAACCGACATGGACATCTCCCCAGACGGGAATTGTGTTGTAAAGTTTGCTGACTAAACCCCAGTAAGGCTGGAGAGTTTTAGGTTGTTGTGAATGTCACCCACGAGCTCCCCCATATCTCATATAGAACACACTTTAAGCGACAAATTTCGTAAAACGTCGGTAATTATCGATTGCCGCTTCGGCCCATAGCGCCACTCTTGAATTATGGGAAAATCGTATGGGGTTTATGAAAATCATGGTTTGGATGTATACGGAGGTACGGACTAATATGTAGTTTGCTCATGTGTCTGTTGTTGACTGTATTAATCTAATCTACTTACTGTAATGTGAATTATTCTGAGACATATATTTCCGGAGACCAATAAGATACATGACCAGACATTCGTTGAAGGGATTTCCCCCAGACGTATGTAATATCCGCTGGGCTGGACGGCGAGGCATGATGTGGAGTGAACTGGTTCCCCAGTTGCGACACGACTTGGACTCCCTTCCCGCACCAGATGTCGTCATTATACACTTGGGAAGTAATAAAATGGTAAGGTAAAAGTCGGTTGAGCTTTATCATACTATAAAAAACGATATTGAAACGATTCAAACTATTTTACCAGGCTGGACGTTGATATGGTCTGATTTATTGTCCAGGTTGTACTGGCATGGTGTAAATAATATCCCTGGAATGGAAAAGGCTAGAAAGAAAGTTAACCAACATGCCGGTTCAGAATGTTTATCATTGGGGGGTAAGCAAATTAGACATGATATGATTTGCCATAATGTGCCTGGCTTATTTCTTGAGGAACGACGTACAGACAGATAATGCTGAGTGGCTACTACTGGGCAGATCTCTAGCTGCTTAAGGGGATCTAACAAAACCCTACACTGTTTACCGTATTGGTCTGTTTTTGAAAACCTCAGAACAATTCCAAGGCCTTGAGGTGTGTGTTCAAATGTAACGGCATTAACCTGCAATGCTCTCCCAGATTTATCCGACCCTGAATCAATTACCAGCTCGCTCACTCTGAGCAACCCAAAGTAAGCAAGCAAATACGCTGACTTAAATAATAGTGAGGAACAAACAAATGTAAGAGACTGGAGAAGTAAAATGGTGTTAAACAGTTTTGCGTGCTGCTCGGATTTGAACTTCATTGGAAAGGAAGTACTCGGCGACCTCTGAATGTATAGTTAAGGGACATAACTCCCGCTGCATAACAAAACAGCTCAAAATAATATAATTTAGCGTTTATGGGCTAAATTTATTTATTTCGTACGCATTATTTCTTTATGTACAATCGACTCAAGTACGTTTCTGTTCACAATTGAATAGTTCGATTTTGATCAAAGTCAAGATTTTCTTTGCAACCTTTTCTGACAGACCAAATAAGCGGGACATTTGCAGTCAGTGTCAAAATGCGATGAAGTAAAACACTCTGCCTTTTTTTCACTTTTCACTTTCACTTTTTCACTTTCACCTTTTCACTTTTCACTTTCACTTTTTCTCCTTCACTTTCACACTTTTCACTTTTCAAGTTTGAGCCACGTAGTGTTCCTCGATTCATTGTCAGTAATATGGAGTTCATACGCCTGCATCTCTTTCACCTTTTTCTATTTTTTTTTCGTTTAAATCCATTTTAGTCGCCATCTTGTTTGTTTTATGACAAAAACTCCTATGATTCCGTGCGCATTTCGCTCAAGGTCAAGCCAGGTCAAATTGACTGGCTGCAGCGAAGGTTCAGTTCAATTCTGAAATTATCTTCCCTGATGGTTCGCCAGTTTGCCACAAGGGGCGTGCGTGTAGCTGAATGTGAACGTTTTAGCAACAATGCCGTCTACACTACTGAATACGAGGTTTCACACTTCTAGTTAATGGACTTCTGTTATTACTAAGACTTGAGGCAAATTACCCGCAAACATAGCTGGCATGGCCAAGCAAAGCATTATCATCTGTGGCCATTCGAATGGCGGCTTTATATTTAACTGCAGAACCATCGTTTTTTAGCTAAGTAATTGATCAGTTAGCTTCGCTATAACAATGGGAGCTTTAAGTGGCGTCTCCTGGCCTAGAAATCAGATCTCTTTGTCACAGGGCTAAGTTTGCGGCTGGTCTTAGTATTGGGCACAAGCATTTTGGAGCCATTTTGACGCCTGTATCATTTTTTTTTGTTTCAGTTTCTCTTTTATCTTCTCATCAGCCAGTTTACTCCCACAGCGTCTGTCAACTATCATAGCCAAACTACCATTGATTTTTCTCTCAATTTCCTCGACCTCGTTCAGTTCCCGAGAAATTTCATCGAAAATTTTTTAATATAGCATTGCTTTGTGGTTGAAAATCATTTAATAGTATTTAATAGAGGCAAACACAGTGTTCTTTCTCTACATTTACAAAAAAATGATATACGGCTTCGGTACCTAAACATGCAAACGAGATTGTAAAAAAGAAAGGTGTTTCACGGTCTACATTCGCGTAAATATGGAATTTATTAATGAATTCTGATACTATTGTGTATCATATCAAAATACTTTTAATTTATAATATTGCTTAAGTTTATAAGTTCTTAAACTAGCAGTCTTTTAGAAAAGGTTTATGTACAGCCAACATAAATTATAATTTACAATAAAGCTTTGACAGAGGCCTTGAGAAATCACCATTAGAAAAGTAGCAGTTGACGAAACCTTTCATCATGAACAATAAACAATGCCACAGTACAACCCTTCTGTTATTTGTTTGTAAAAGGCATGTGACTACTGACGAAAGCAACCCGAAATCTGTCATATTCACACAAGACAAAAATACAAAATAAAAAAAATGATGGTTTACACCTTCTTATAGAGGGATCCATATAAAAGCGTTCAAGAGACATGGATATATGTCTTGGTAACAGGAATAAACACTGCCTTTAAGTTTTCAGCAATCTCAACTTAGAAATACATACCTACAACGACGCGACGAACACAAAATTGTAGGAATGGCGATAAATTACCCATAGGTCAATTCCCCACCAGGATCAAACAAATCCAACGCATCTATACAGTCTTTAGTTTAATTTTAAAAACGAGGCCTGACATCTGTAGCACAGTATAAAATAGAAGCCCCCACATATTTTAACAAGCGTTTTAGTAAAACGCGCCGTCACCTCAAGGGGCCCGTAAAAGTTAATCATGCATAAAATTAAACGGTGAATTAACGGCCTAATAAAGCTGAAATGCTATTACCGTAAAGCTTAAAATGTAAAAGAAGTAATTTACAATGCGTAATTCTTGTTTCTTCATATGCTCGATGGGTAAGATAAATACATACCTGACGTCAGGAAATAATTCTATGCTAGATGCGGACGATAAGGACTAACCTGACGCCGGGAAATTATTATATGCTGGATGCGGATGATAAATACATACCTGACGTCAGGAAATAATTATATGCTCGATGCGGACGATAAGGACTTACCTGACGCTAGGAAATTATTATATGCTGGATGCGGATGATAAATACATACCTGACGTCAGGAAATAATTCTAT
>JAVFBZ010042376.1:0-10570 GCA_032466195.1 Katharina tunicata
TAGATCTGACTGTACTCTGTCATGTAATCACTCTCCATTCTGTCTAGATCTGACTGTACTCTGTCATGTAATCACTCTCCATTCTGTCTAGATCTGACTGTACTCTGTCATGTAATCACTCTCCATTCTGTCTAGATCTGACTGTACTCTGTCATGTAATCACTCACCATTATGTCTAGATTTGACTGTACTCTGTCATGTAGGGCAAATGGCATTCTCCGTGTGGGGGGGGGGGGGCTGTTTAGGAGAGGCCCCCTCTTTCAGTTTTAAAGAAAAGTCTGGAAATAACCAAGCCTGTCAGTTCACCTCATTAATTATTTTCATTAAATCAGTGTCAAATATTTGACAGTTTTGTGTTTCAGGGTTTTCTACTGAACATAGCTTTTCGGTTCAGTTTAAATCAGTACATTCTGATATACCCAATAAAGGTGGACTATCATGATCAACAATAGCAAAATTCAGTAACATTTTCTTATCAAGTACAGCAATAAACAAGGTTACATCACCAAGAACTTTAATGGGAGCATTATTATATGATATTAATTTCTTAACACTTCATAGGCTTGTTTGTTATTTTAGCATACACCTTATGTGGAACAATGTTCACTTGAGCACCTGAATCAAGCTTAAACTTGATTATTTGTTTTCTAACCCCTAACAAAGCATAATTGTCCACTGATTTTCATTATTTTCTGTTCTTACATTGTTAATTTGCTCAACTGTTCCCACAAAGAAATTATTTTGATGCTCTAAATCAGATTTAGAATTTTTCTCACATTTCACACTGTGCATGGGAGCTGTGTTAGCACTTTTCCTCGATTTAGACATTTTCCTGAAATGATTAGTTTCCTTACAGCATGGTCATAACCACATAATCTACAATCTCGTATTAATTTCTTGTAATCTTGTTTGTGTTGATAATCTTGTACATGCCTTCTGTTTCCTTTATTTTTATTCTAGCGAATAGCATCGACACTAGCGCCTTCTTGAGTCGGGGCTGACATCTCTTTTATTTGCTTGTTCACATTTCATGAGCACGACACATATCCAGAACTTTTGTAAACTGGGCTAAACTTCCGCTAAAAGTTTTTCTCTCATAGGATCACTGTTTGTTCCAACTATAATATGACCAATTATGTTTTCGTCAAGCTTGTCCGCAAAGTCACATTTGGCAGCCTGTGATGTAATTTCAGTTAGGAAGGAATCAAACGACTTGTCCCATTGCTTACCGACAAAATGTCCGTCAAATTTCTCTAGCAGCTGCTAATATGTTGTCTGGTCTGTTATATCATGAACATTGTTGTACACCCGTCTGCCATCTTCACCGATCAGGTGTAACAGAGTCGCCTTCTTGATTTTACCATCTTTTTTCTCCTCACCAGAGGCAATCATAAACAGCTCGAAGCCTTGCTTAAATGACTTCCACGACTCGTCATCCCCGTCGACAATTTTTAACGGTCTTGGTGATGGTAAATTCTGCATTTTTATAATTATTCCTTATCTGACGCCATGTTCTCGTCGCTTGGTTCTCAGATGGCGATGGATGGCCATATTAGGCCTCTAATCTATACAGTTTTAACACAGCAACGAACCGGTCTAGTTCAAACATTTTGTAGTATTTATTAAAACAAAACTTACCGGTTCTTCCGGTATTATATAAACAAATCATAGAAGTTAATGTGACTCGTACATTTCGTAATAAGGAGTATTTATACATGTAGAACTCCTACAAATATAACTGTAACATTAACTAAGATGGATTTTCAACTTCTGGGTATAGATAAGTGACGTTTCGTCCTAGATGCTTAGATTGTTTGAAAACGGTCTTAACACCTAGCTCGAAACGTCGCTTATACACAGAAGTTGAACATCCATCTTAGTCGTCATGTTTATGTTATGTTTAAATATAGGTCAAGGGCCCAGAAAGTTCTGCATCACTGCAACAGCATCGATTATCAATATAACAAAGTTGTAACTAAGTTTGCATGTATGTAACAGTGCTAGCACATTGCTTTAAGAGTCCATGTGTATTTCTTCGATTATGTAGTCTATGTACCATTTTTTACTGCTAATTAATGTGCTTAATTTGTGTGTTACTAGGACCTTGCCGTCTGTTTTTGCTACACTGATTAGCTCCGTGTTCATGTTATATGATACCTAGCATAATTATGAGACAAAACTAAGGTATAGCAATGGCGCACATCGTTCATGTGAATGGAGCCGTGAAAATCTGGAAATACGTATATATGGCACTCTTGGGTGGATCAGTTCAATCGTGCATTTAAGACCAGAATAAACAGACTCGCGGGTTCTAATTCAGGTGGAAAAAGGTAAAATCGAAATTTTATTTCTCTACATTTATACAAAAAATATATATATATATATATATCCAAATAGATTCATCAGCTTGGTAAGTTAAACTTTATACAAGATTCATAAACACAAGCACAAACTTACTGGAGTAGTGAGCTTTTGTCCAGTATGGTCTCTGGTCTTTCAAACTAATCAGTCTTGATATTACCCAGTCTGTATACAGTATATACAGTATGTACAGGTTGATTCCATCAAGTCACATTGCCACTTAGAACTCAATACAAGGCTTATAACAATAGATGAGCGCTTTAATGCATTTGATACTTTTGTCCTATAACAATATATATATAGGAGAAATTGGTCGTCAGTTTAAAACCAGAATTTCAGACCACAAACATTCAACGCGTTTGCCAGGTATTTCGTCTACAGTTGGTGAACATCAGATAGGGACAGGCCACTCGATTGCATGGGATGATGTCCAGATATTAAAAAGGGAGTCACATTTCTATGCTAGGGAAGTTAAAGAGTCTATTGAAATAAACAGAAGGCAGTCTGCTATGAATAGAGACAAGGGCTCGGAATTGCCAGCTATTTACCATGGACTGTTATAGGACAACAGTAGTACATGCATTACAGCGCTCATCTATTGTTATAAGCTTTCCATTGTGTTCTAAGTAGGCATGTGACTTGATGGAGTCAACCTGTACATATATACTGTATACAGACTGGATAATATCAAGACTGATTATTTTGAAAAAGTCCACAGACCATACTGGACGAAAGCTCACTACTCCAGTAAGTTTGTGCTTGTGTTTATGAATCTTGTTTATAATTATACGTAAATAAATGTAGAGAAAGTAAATTTGTCTTCACCGGAATACGCGAACTCGGATCTCCCTGCCAGCGCTCTAACCGAGCGAGCTACAGAGGTACATATATCTCTGCAAACTGTTCTATCTCCACATTATTAAACAAACAATTAATAAATTGTGTATAAATGTAGAGAAAGAAAATCTTGCTTCCCTCTACCGGGATTCGAATTCGGGTCATATGTATATAATTATAAACTGTGTCATTTCTAACCTGCATCCCACACTGGTTTGAAGTAAAGTAACAAGGCCAGACACAAAGAAGATTGTGCCAATAACTTGACTCAGTCCCAGATAATCCTCATCCATACACAGTGCAGGGGCCAGAAATCTGGGCACGGCTAAAATAGCTCCAAACGCTGTCAGGTATTGCTGCCAACAAGCAAAAATGTTAAGTTATGATATATATTTTTAGTGGCATTAGAGAGGGCACATAACAAAGACATGACTAGGATGGATTTTCAAGATGCTCGTCGTCAACATGGAGACGTGGCAGTCAAGGAAGTCAACATTGCTTATTAATATACCCAAAAGTTGAAGATCAATCTTAGTCAGGTTTTCTTGGTATGTAATGATGTGTTTACCGAGTGGTTTGTCGTTTTACGCCCTACTTAAAGTTAATTCACTTATATGGCGGTGAGCGAGCCGAATCGGTGATGGAAACCACCAAAAGCGACGCTGACAACACGGAAGACGCCATAATATACTTACAGGATAAAATAACCAGGGCACCACAACAAATCAGATTCATGATGCCCCTTGTCCGAGAGAGCACAAGGGCTTAGGGTGTTTACCTGAAGTCCAAGGACGATACATAGATACCATGGAGGTACTTCGTCCACTGAATATAGCAAATCCCGTTTTTCCTTCTTATCTTGAACAGAGCCATTCTGAAATTATAAAACTTCGTTTAGTCGTTTCTTCCCAGGTGTCCCAGACTCCCAGCACTCCACACATGCATGGCCAAAGGGCACTAATCCCTTGTCATTACAGGCCTTCTCCGTTTGCGTACAAAGATAATTGGGCAGCATAACATTTTAAAAATTCAAAATAAAAAAATAGGTTTCATGGACACGTTATTTCTCATATGAAAATTTAATCACTACTTTTCAAGTACATTTTTAAATGCAAATATTTTGCAAAACAAAGTAGTTGAATCAACTTGAATACAGATTATTTTCGAGCATGTGTGTATTGCTTATCCGTTGAACTGGCGTAGTTCGTATTTTCTTCGAAGTGCGTGTAGTATTTCTCAGTACGCGAATAAGATGGTACAATGTTAGCAGATGGTTCTGCAGTCAATTACTGGTCGGGTTATATTTTGAAAATAATTTGTCAAATCTTGATAGGACCCGAACGTTCAGCCGCGATGTTTACTTTGAACAGTTGAAATGCAGTGTTACTAGACTTTCAAAGAATGTCGCAAAGTTAACGCGAAAAGATCGTCTGAATCGACGCGGTAGTAAACGGGCACGTATTACAACCCGGGCACGTTTTACAACCTGTCCTTGAAAGTTAGGCCAAGAAATGCTTATTCAACATTGCATATAAAAGACAAATACGAATTTCGGGACAGAGAAACGTTATCAACGGTTGCCAATCCACACAGAACGTTCAAGTTTATAAATAAAACTTGTTTGAGGCCGCGACAACCAACGAGTCAACGAAGTCGGCGCTCTCCCTCTTACGGTTGTTCCCTCGGGCTATCAACATGTCGCCCAGATACCTCAACATCTCGGGTTATACCTGTATATAGGTAACTTATGAAAACAAAGATGCTTTAACATACCTTACTTGAGATTAAGGTCACGAGATGCACATTAAAGATAAGACGAATACAAAACCATTTGAATCATTAGCCGAAAGACAGTAAAAGCATTCCCTTTGTTGTTTGTTAGATCTGATTTTAGATTATTTTTCTTCCTGCATTCATAATATAGCTATACGTTTAACGACTGCATCAGTATCCAGGCGACTATGAAAAGTCGCTATTTCAGTGTTTCTGTGTCAGGGCTTATATAAGAAAAACATTGGCCTAAACTCGGTCGTTCAGCCTCTGAAGCTCAGTCAGTTAGAGTGCTGGACCTGCTACTCAGATTCCACGTTTCCATTCCACTTAGAGCAAGCAAAATTGTCTGACTATACCTTAGCTAAAAAATCCCTATATTTCTATATTTAAGTCCAACCTTTTTTCACTTAATGAGGCCGCTACAATGGTGAAGCGAACCGTGCTTGGAGAATCCCACCGTGACTCACTACCACTTTCCTACACACGAATCTGATGAACCATAACGGTGAGAAGAGCAGATTCATCTAGTTCAAGCAGCTCAGACGATAGTTTTGTTGAGTTATTTTCTGTCGGAAAAAAATAACGTCTGAGTTCTACCCATTGGATTTTTTGTACATTTTTAACAAGCACCTTAAAAATCTCTAAAAATCTGTCACACCAAACATATTTGGCAACCACAATGCTTTCTTACCTTTTTACACGTGTTCAAAAATATTTCCAACCAACTTTTGTCATATTTCTTATTTTTCAAGACATCATGTCCTTGCCTCGAAATCTGTGAACCAGTCTTAATCCTTACGTCACACGCAGCATATAGGTCAGCTAATATTTTTGTGGGTGTCTACTTTCCATGCGTTAAATGTCAGATCCGTCCTGGATTATTGTTGACTTTTGTGTTTTAAATAAAATGAAAAGGCAAGGGAGCGTTTTGTGGGCATTCAGACACGTTTTGTTGTCCGTTACAATGATGTTTATGTGGGCGCATACACAACTGTTTGTGCTGGAGTTGACAACAAGTATTTTGTGAGGATCTCACACTTTGGTTTTTCGCCGTCAAGTTTATCAAAATTTCAGAAAAACCAAAGGTCAGAGCCACTCGGACTAAAATTCCCCCAACAGATTTCTCTCGGGAGCGACACCATTTGTATTACACTGTATATAGTTTGAAAATAACTGTACGCGATGTACCACCAGAGCAGGTTAACTCGTCCTCTATCAGACTTACTGAGTAATGAATCTAAATAAAAGTGACAAATGTCACATTAAAACAATCGCATCAGGGCAGTTATCCCGATGAAATGCCAGCTAGAGTTTATCCATGTTCAAATCAAAACCGTTAGTTCAGTCTTTAATTACAGGATTAGCCCCAACCTTCGTGCATTCCATTCTCCGTCGATCAAAAAAAGGAAAACAATGTTCAAATAAATAAAGTAAAAAGCAATACCAGCCAATTCACATTTGTGTAAATAAAGAATGTTCAGTCTTTGCAAATTGAAATTGCAATGTATGATGTGATGTGATAAAAAAACGAAAATAAAAACAGTTAAAAGAGCAGCCCATTAATGCCAACATTTCATTAATACCACGGCTATTTCAGGTCACTGTATATAAACTAATTAAAAAATACATACGAAAAAATGTGGTTACAAAAAGGAACTTAAACACCGAACCCCACAGGCTTAAGACGACTTTTGCTTGCCTCCACCAGGATTCGAACTCGGGCCTGTGTCTAGTAAGGCCAGTGCTCTAACCGACTGAGCTGCAGAGGCTCACGGTAAAACGACCGAATTTATATATGGACACCTATTTATACACAAATACAAAAATAAATGTGCACATGTACATGTATGTACGTATTTGTTTCTGGCCCTGCTAGCCAGAGACCTGAGTTCGAATCCCGGTTGAGGAAAGCAAAATTTTCTTTCTTTACATTTATGCAAAAATATATGTTTGAACATTTAATATACAATAAATATGATATGAGGAAGAGGAAATGTAATAATATAGTACTTGCCATGTTGGCGGGTAAAGCCCTAAATGGGCTTCAATTACCTCAAAAAGGATTTTATAGATAATAAGTAATCATTTCCGTAAATACAGATAGATTAATGGGTACAGGACGATTTTATAACCAAACATCGTGAATGAAACAATTTGAAACGATATCCAGGATTTCATTAAATAAATCACGGTATTAACTTTACTTCTGGTAACAGATTTAAACAAGGAAATGGAGTTTCATCGTGACAATACGGGTCTATGGGTATTTTTTTCCATTTTCCTAAACAGAATGAAACGATGACCTCTAGTTTCATGCAAGATACTTCCATTTTGTGTTAGTAATATAATTCTCAATAATCACAAGATTTTGGGATTGTGATTGATTGGGTTTTAATGCCATACTTAAGGTTATTACACTTATAACACGGCGTGCCAGCTCAATGAGGAAGGAAACTACCCTAGCGACGCCAGTAACACTAAATACGCCACAATGCACATTAACAGGACAAAAAACAGGACACTACAACAAATCGACTTCCTGCTGCCCATTAGCTCATAGAGCTCCAGGGCACAGGAGGCTCCCATCCAGCCACCCGCAGCAGTAGATAACAAGACACACAAACCATTACGTCACAATATGTGGGTCTCATGAGAACGGAAGATATGTGAATATCATTTTGAGAGCCAGACCACCAGACCACTTTGGGTTTTGTTCATAGAAAACATATATGAAAGGGGATTTTTATTCTTACTGTTATTCCTCATGCAATTGGCACTTCGTTAACCTTGAGCTTTTTCACCAACACAAGTATAGAGTGAATTAGGCACCAGGTGGTGGTCGTAGACCAACTGTACATATTTGCAACATGTTTAAATCCGCATGACGTCTGACTCGTCAAAAAAGATACGATTATAATATACAAACTTGAACATGTAAGAGAGGAAATGATACTGACCTGAATTTCATGCGAGTCTGTCATATCAGTCATAGAGATTACGTCTGTTCATAAAACATAAACAACGAGAATTACTTGTAATATAGTAAAGTGAAAGATTCGTCTTGCAATCATGTACCAAACACCTTCACATAATGACAATACTAAATTAGATAATATTAAACTATCAACTGGCTAACATGTCAGACCCCAGCGGTAGTATATGCGCACGTCTATGATATGTCTGTGTGTAGGGGCATGTTTGAGAGTCCATTAAATAAATCAATTGAAATTAATGTTTCGTACGATCAATCAGGCTTGACTGCTCAAACTGTTCTTACAGCTTGCACATGTTAAAGATAAATAAGTATAGGAATAGCCAGGGATGCTCTCATTCGTCATGCTCTCATGAACATCATTTCAGTTCGTACATGTACATGAAAGACGGACATTTTGTAATTGAATTGAGACGCGCATATTTTGTTTTTCTCAGGACTTACTAAGTAGTCCTAAACAATCAGCTTCCTTAAGCCTTTTACTTCAACAGAGGGCCCACAGTAACCTCCAACTGTCCACCGTCGACAAACGAATGGATCATCTTTGTTGGTAAAGGCATTATACATATACACAGTAAAAACAAAATAGAAAGTTTTCCGCACTAAGCTCTCTGTCCTCATGACGGTGGGAAGTCCAAGAAGCTAGTGTATGGCATCACCGCCAAATATATTCCGATGTCCTTCATAGAGCGCTTTAGTCGATAGGAACGATTTCCAGTTTTCAATTGATATAAGCAACAGAATGACTGCTTGATTGGTGTTTAACAACATGCTTAAGGATATTGTGCTATCATGACAGCCAGCCCAATGTGTGAAGGAAGCCATCCTAACCGAAGCAATATAGGCCGCAGTTACACGGGCATCGAAAGGATGAACTTAACTGAGCCACCTTTGATCTGCCACAGAGCTGGCTTTTTTTAGTTCGCCAATTAATTAATGACGGCTTGCGGTTACACGGCGCTTTTGACCGCCCTGCCAGCAGAAGGGGAATCTTGGCACACTGCCAGCTAGCTTAAGCGATCGGCTACACAATGGAAAAACGTCACTGCATTCCAAGACAACGTCACGGCATTCCGAGAACGCCACCTGTAGGTGAACTAAACTGATCCGGTTAATTGTTTACGCATCAAACTTGGTGAGTCAAAAAAGGCGGACTAAAAGACGGCCAAAAATGGTTGGGTCTGAGTCGTCTCTGATCCGGATTAGATTTAGGTTTGTGTTTACACGGCAGAAAAAGGTGACTTAATCTGCTCCAGGTCAGAGCCGGCTCAGACCCACCAATTTTTGGCCGTGGTTATTCAAACCCCCACAGTACATTTGCAGGACGAGAAAGAGGACACCAATTTTTGGCCGTGTAACCGCGGTTATTGAATCCCCCACAGTGCATTTGCAGGACGAGAAAGTGGACACCGCAACAGATCTGCTTGCTCATGCCCTTAGCTCATAGAGCACAAAGCCACACGAACTTCCATCCGAATGTGAAATTCGCTCGGATGTCCCATGTTTGTTTATGTGAATACGGTGGTAAAAGACTTCCGGCGAACAAATGTATCATTTTGAGGCATAGTCATACACCTATCACGGCTTAGCTTAGTGACGACAGCGAGATTACGAGAAATCACGCGAGGTTTTACCGATTGGATTAGTAAGTATGGCCAATGCACAAGTCAGATGCAGTGTGTGTGGGGGTGTTTTTTTTTTTTTATTTTTAAATATGTTAAACAGATCCCCATATTACTGAAGGACAAGTACAATTCTGATCATTGTTCACACTGATAAGTCTGACTGACATGTTTGTAACGAACTGAGTATTTATTGAACTCACAGTTTGAACACGTTGTTCTTGATTCCGACAATAGATGAGGCATCTGATTGATTATATGATATCTCACGAATTGATGTTAAACAGTATGTACAAAATAATAAGGCTTGCGAAAAGGTATTTTCCAGAGAGGGAAGAAAGAAGAAACGCCTGTAAACACAATTAATGGTTCTAAGATGGACTTAATATCAAAGAGTACTATCTTGGTTTTGGAAGTTTATGGTGATTTAAATAGTCTAATGTATTAAATGAAGAGAATACTGCAAGCACATTCAGTATCTAGGCCTCTCTACATCCTCTATAACATATACTACATCGACATGGACAAGTCCTGTTTAATTCTTTTTGGATAAGCAAAGCCTATTGGTCAGGTTGAAAAAAAATGAGTTTAATAATTGGTTATAGAATAATCTCTCTCTTACCCTTGATTGTGATTGTTCAAGTTCTATGTAACCTACTTAACAGTTATATTTACTTTAGTAGTCTGTATGGCATTATAGGACCGATTTTTATAGGACCGATTTTTATAGAACCTGTGTTTAAAAAAGCTCCAGATCGACCTGGATATTTTATAAGACTTGGGACTTGAATTTAAAAGCCTTCCCGTCTAATAGGGTACCTGAATTTAAAGGACTGATTTATAGGACCGATTTTTATAGAACCTGTGTTTAAAAAACCTCCCGATCGACCTGGATATTTTATAAGCCTTCCCGCCTAATAGTAGCTGAGGAATGTGTGCCTGGTAACTCAGCCTGTGAAACTGGACACTTCTGTGTACAGCCTAA
>JAVFBZ010042387.1:0-10569 GCA_032466195.1 Katharina tunicata
GGCTTAATCATTTTAGGTACAAGGTTTTGATATTCCTGTATTAGGAGACTTGCAAACCTGGTGCTAGGCTGGTCATAATGTCTACCCTGGAGCCTTTACCTGGTTTAAGGTTGAAACAACAATGGATATAACGTTTGAAGTGTTTTAATCCATGAGCTTCTCTCTCCAAGCGTGGATTTTTTTCAATCGGCATGATTTCAAAATGATCTATGATCGAATGGCCAGGAAGGGAGAAATGTTCACCTATTTGGGAGGTAATAACCTGTAATCTGAATGAACAAAAGATTGTTGGCTCTAAGCCTAAGATGATTTTTGGTTTCTCCAACATACTGTTTAAGACACTTTTTACGAGTGATGAGGTAAACCACATTTTCAGAATCACAGTTTTAAACATCTGCCAAATGATAGACATTTTTTTTTGTTCCCAGACGAGAAAGTCCTCTCTGGTATGTAATAGTCTAGCTCACATCTGGTCTTGATACATTTGGAAGACCTGCCTGACAATATCACAGGCTGATTTTGACATTTTCGTACAGGTACTGATTCTGTAGATTGGTCTACATTATAACTGTTAAGTTTTCTGAGGATTTCAGATTTAATCTGGCAAGTAGTCGCATAGATTAAAAAGAACAGAACAGGTCTCGGTGAAGGAAGCGAGGGTGCAACTATTCCTATGAAACCTTATCATTTGGGATTTAATAATTCCCTTAAAGGTATGCAGCGGATGAAAAGAATAAGCATGGAGTAGTTAATGGGTATCCATAGGTTTAAAGAATACCTTATAATCCAACATCACTGTTACAGCGAGATTGACACCTTTGTAGACTGTAACATCCAAAAAATGTACACTAGACAGGCTAATAGTAGCTTGAAGTTGAATAGTTGGATCATGTTGATTTAAAGTAGAGATGAAGAGATTTAGATCATCTCTAGAATGCTGCCAAAAGATAAATATATCATCCAAATATCAACAGGGGATGTTTACCACACTTTCCAAGGGCTTCATGTTCCCACTCTACCATAAAATAGAGGCAAAATTGGGACTGAATCTGTTGCCCATAGCGCAGACTTTTATTTGCTGGTATATTCAACCATTGAATTCGAAATCCTTACATTTCAAACTGAGTTCCAACAGTTTCAGTACCTCAGTAGAAGGACGGCGTGAATCGGAATACCTATGGAAAGCATTTTTAACAGACTGAAGGCCAGCCTCAATATCGATATTGGTGTACATAGATTCTACATCAAGGGTCACTAATATGACGTATTTATGTACCTGAATTTCAGATAACTTATTCAGGAAGTCCTCAGTGTTTTTGATAAAACTTGGGTACCTGTTGGCGATTGGTTTGAGATGGTAATCAATAAGTTCTGAAATGTGTTAAGATTCAGAACCACAGTCTGATATTATAGGTATACCTGCAGGGTGTGCAAAATATTTTATAATCTGGTTGCCCTTCGGGCAGGCACTAGTAAAATTCAACTTGCCCGAAAAAATATTTGGTTGCCCGAATAATTTTGACCGTGTAAATATGTACATGTATGTGATTGCATTGCATTATGCCTCAATAATATACCTCTTTAAATTACCTTAACATTAATTAGCTCAATATTTTCTGAACCAAAACAGGACAAACGCTTAGATTAAAATTTAGTCATATAATTAAACTTTAATCATAGTATGTTTGCCCATACTAGACATTAATATAACAAAACTGAGGCTAAGGGAGCACTAACACCCACTACAAACGGATTAAACAAATCGCATATGCGTGGAAATTGTCTACACACTGTACAGAACATTTCATGTTTGTTGTCTCAAGCCTGTGCTGTTTAGTGTAAGGTTTTCTTGGGTAACCTAAAAATCGGTCCTCTAACATTTTTCTGGATAACCTAAAAAAATGTTATGCAAGATGGGAATTAGGATAACCTGTTTTTTGTTTTGCTGCATCTTTTATGACCTTGAGAAATAAAAAAAAAAAACTCAAAAGTATGTGATATACATCATACTTGTGGATGTTCCTGCTTTGATAGTTCCGAGAAAATGTCAGGAAACTTTTTTTAAGCCGGGTTTTTTTTTTGATTGACATTCATACATTTATAAAATAATAGGCCTACTTCACACAGTCCACAGATCCAAACCTTCTGCTCAAACATTCACAAATATGGAGAAATAAAAAAAAAAAACTCAAAAGAATGTGATATACATCATACTTGTGGAGGTTCCTGCTTTGATAGTTCCGAGAAAATGTCAGGAAACTTTTTTGAAGCCGGGTTTTTTTTTTTTTGACATTCAGACATTTATAAAATAATAGGCCTACTTCTGTCCAGTTTCATCCACACTAATACGGACTGGTATCAATGATGTGAGTGAAAATTCTTAAGATATATTTAAATTATTTATTTGATTCGTGTTTAACGTTAGGCATGGTGTTGTATAGACAGTCACACCAAGCAAATTAATAAATAAATAACTGAATTAGTAAATAAGAAAGTAATATATCATTGCATAGAGAATTTAAAAAATGCCAATGAACTGTACCAGACAACCTCTTACATGTCCTGTATAGCGCACAGTGAAAGACACTGGCCGGTACTTTTGAGGGTTGATCAGTTGTTACACCTTAGGTTGCAGTATGCAAAATTCTGAGCTATGAGAATTTTTTAAAACTTTGGAGTTCTTCATATCCTATAGGCCTACACCTAAAAACCAACACACAATGAAGTTGCAAAAATATATGTGCAAACCACATTTGCACAGTTTACAGGTTGATTTCTAACCATGTTCAACCGTAGAATCTCTCTTTTTAATCATGGCCTGCAATATAAAGTTGAAACATTCTGAAATTTGATCAAAAATTACGGTCACGAAAATTGGACCCGGTATGATGCCAAGGTGCCGATCGCGGTAAAACATTGCACATAAATTTTATTCTTTCTGATGAATGACGAATCTAAAAACATTCGGTTATTCTTTAGTTTTATTTATATTTGTTTTCTAATATACGGTAAGCAGAGCCAACTTGTAACGTTTTATGAGGAATACTGTTTAGTGTTCAGTTTAGTTCATATTTTTTGATTGCCCGACGGGCAGCGTGTTCGCGATTTCTGCTTGCCTGACGCATTTCTTACTTGTCCCGGGACGCCGGACAAGCGATTTTGCGCACCCTGACCTGGGGGCATATACGGTTGAGGCCATTTCTCCTGTGCTTTATGGATTTTCGAAAGATTGTAAAACAGTAAATTTTTGGATTCCAGTCCAGCTAGTAGATATTCCCCTTGCCTCGTAGTGAGGATGTTTTGATCCTCTAAAGACCGGATTATTTTGTTGAAATTCATCCTGTTTTCCGACCAAATAGGATTATCAAGTGTTTTATAATGGTCAAGATTACTCAACTGGCGCTCTGCCTCATTTAGGTAATCCTGTCTTGCCATTATAACCGTAGCAGACCCTTTATCAGCTGGTTTAATAACGATATCCCGATTTTGACAAAGCTTAGAGATAGACTGTCTTTCGCCAATGGTGAGATTAGGTTTGTTTTTAGTCAATTTTCTCCCGATTACAGCTTCTGTATCTATATGCTCTAGCCAAAGTATAACCGAATATACATGTATAACCGTATTTCTGAATCTTAAAATCTCAAGAGAATTTCTTGGGGGATGGGACGAAGGAGAGACCACGGTCAAGGAGGGACCTTTCTGATGCCGGGGCGTTAAGATTAGATCTTTGTAAGGGTTACAATATGTGTAGGTTTTCATGTTGTACAGTACTTCACTCATTCATAAAACTGCAACATCATGTCAGCCTAAAGGGTGAAGGCCATCAACAAGACGCATAAAACTCAACTTAACAAGAGTTCAAAGGCGCTGGATAACTATTGAAAACTCTGTTACATGTACATGACGAAATCTTAAGCTTTGATAAGAAAGAGACCGATCATGTTGTCATACTAAGCGCTGGAGATCTCTAAGCACAACACTTAAGAGATTGATTGATAGATTGGTGTTTAACGCCTTGCTCAATGGTATTTCACTTACGCTGGCGTATTCCAACAGAAGGCGGTGACTAACACAATCAAAACATGTAAACTCCCTTAGGTGTTTTTGCTGTTGGAAATATTGATTGATTGATTGATTGATTGGTGTTTAACGCCGTGCTCAAGGGTATTTCACTTACATTGTATATGACGCCGGTGTATTCCAACAATGAAAAATTGTGAACTCACTTAGGTGTTTTTGCTGTTGGAAAGATAATGTTCCTCCAGCACTAAGTATGACAGCATGAATACAATCTGGAAACATACTGCCCTTAGCCAGAGGGAACAATACTTACAGAAAATCAGGTATGGTAGGTTAAACTTGAACGGAATCTATTAAAGCGTTCTATTAAAAGAGGCATTATTATTTGTAGTAACAGAAGGTCAATGACCTTTGATCTCGACCACTTACTATTAGGGATCAGAGTAGTTAAGTGTATTTTTAGTAGCAGATTTTAAAACTGTATTTGTAGTAACAGAAGGGTAAAGGTCAAGGACACAGGCCATACAATAGCACTTTCATTAAAAAAAGTTAGTTCAAGTATTGGTTCTGTTGGAATGAATATTCCTCTAGTGTTGAGTAGGACAGGCTAAGTATGCTTGCATTTTTTAAACTATAAAACAAAATTTTGCCAAAACTTCAATTTGCACAAATATTACTGATGTCTAAGGGGTGTGCCATGGCCCTAAATTCAACACCAAGATACCATTATATTGGGACCTTCATATAAAAGGACTGGGAAATGACTTAACAAGCCTAAGATTGATTGATTGGTGTTTAACGCTGTGCTCAAGGGTATTTCACTTCTACAGGTATGACGTCGGTGTACTAGTCCAATTGTAGACAGAGACTCTAACACAATCAAAAATCTCTAAATGTGAAGTGACTGATGTGTTATAGCTGTTGGAAAGATAATGTTCCTCCACCAGTGCTTATAGTATGACAGCATGAATACTCTCTGAGAACATACTGCTCTTAGCCAGAGCCAAAAAGACTGGGCTTCAGCATAAGCCATAAAGCTTATAATACATTCTCAGTGTCAAAGCAACTGCTTCCACATATTCAACAGTATTTTACATGTGTCAAGTTATGGGACGTCTTGGCATTGCCAGAGTTTGGTGGACGACCCATATTAAGAACCGCAGGAATTGAAATACTTCGCTTGGATAACTTAAAAAGTACCGTAGGCTACTGGTACATGTACATATACAACTGTAGTTGCAGTCATTTCTGTTTAAAATGGCCAAGAATAAAATTAATCTTGCGCAAATAAATCTAGTATAGATGTCCCACAAGATGGCCACAAGAAGTTAACTTGACCTACATGTAAGGTCTTCATACCTGCAGAGCATGTTAGTGTCTGTTCCCCATTGACAGTGGCCTCTTGGTATGAAGGAGGGGGTAAGACCAGGGCCAGGTTCATGGGCTCCGCTGGTACTTGGGCTTCCTCTCCCTGCAACTGAGAACAAAGGATAGCGTCATCACAATTAGTTACAATATGTTAATAGCACATATAAACAAGTAAAAACCAGACATCTTAAAAAAGGCTAGCTTGATCATCCCTAGTTTAGCTTTACATAATACTATCAATATACGGTTACATTACATATCATAATATGATACCGTTTGAGATAATTGGATGCAGGAAAACAGACAATGACATAACGCAGCGACAAAAAAGACCAATATAACTTTAGCTGTAGCATCATGTTGAAATCATAGTTAGGCAATCTGCTCTCTTGACAAAAGTTTTAACAACCTGTCAGTTGCAGCTTCATAAAAGTATAAAGGCATACCAGCGGCCGGGTGAGCCCTTCCGCAAGAAAGGTCTATTTTCCTGATTTCTCTAGGAATCAAATGCACATTTTCTGGATAACATTGCTAATGAATTGTGCCACATTTTCTTTCCTTTCCTAAAAAATAACACAAGTAAAACAAAACTTTAAAGGCCTTTCTTCTGTTACAAAAAAACTGAACTTATGTAACGTTCCACTACTGTTTTATTCTGAACTTAAGTTATTTAACTGATATTTACGGGCCAAAAAAAGTATTCTCTATCACTGATTTCTATATCCCACAAACCCATGTTGTCAATGTGGGGCAGTTCAATGGGCATGCTCAATCAGGTTTTGAAGTTGACAGTGTTTTACCGACTATAAAACATGCTCACTGTACAAGCATGTTAATAAACAGTTGTTGTATGTTGCTTCCAATACATTAAGTTTATGTGCTATTTAATTTTTTTGATTAATTTTGTGAAATGTTTTGATTGTCAAGTTCTGATCGATTCAGAGACATAAAATCCTCATCAGGACTGAGTCATGTTTGTGGTGCATACTTTACTACAGCAAACAGGTTGTGAAGGGTGTCAAGAATTTGGGTTATACGTCATACTTAAGGTCATTTCACTCACATGACAGAGTGCCAGCCCAATAGGTGAAGGAAACCTTAACCACCCTCAAAGACACTTGCAACATACAAATTAAGCTGCCAAGGGACATGGACAGGAATAAAAACAAGAGCCTTAGAGGCCCTAATAAATCGGGACCTGGGACTGGATATACCGTTAAGTCTACGATAAACATAAATTACCATGACGACCACACTATACTTTCAGTACAGTACTTGTTGACAGCGGTTGTTATGGTAGACTAGTTTCAAGTATGTTCAACATACAATTTGCAGTGCAATAAATTCAAAATTTCATATTATAGTCGGGCAAAGTTCGCCCCTATATCATCATAAATCGGCTGAAATTCATTTCACAAACGATCTACCCTAAATCCTTCACAAATTGGACTTAACGTATTAAGTCTTTTGTTGAATGTATAAATTTTTTTCTTTAGCTGAAAGTCTGAACTTCATAAGACATGCAGTCTGATATGAAAATAAGAAAATATGGAATGAAAAAAGAGAGGCATGTGCAAATCTGTGACTAATGAGTTCAATGTTCAAACAAGTTTGAAAGTTAATTTTGTTTTTGAAGGATTATATATATATATTTTCTATTTTACTATTAAATAGTTTCTGAAAATGTGCTGTTGCTTTGCTTGTTTGTTTGTTTGATTGGTGTCTAACGTCGTACTCAAGAGTATTCACATATATAACGACTTATTAATTTGCATTGCCGGTGTGTGGTGGAAAAACGGGAAGAAACCTTGTAAAAACCAACCGGTGAACTCTGCAGCCACAGGAAAATTCCCTTATATACCTTAAGTCGAACCTATGCCGGGTATAGTGAAGGAGGTTCGGTAGGCCAACGCTCAACCACGACGCGTAAACATTATTCTTCCTCCTCAACGGAATATCAGGGGCCAGTGGGGTTGGAAGGTTTTACAATGTAGCCTAAAGCCTAATTCACATACCCTTCCGATCGAGTGATAAACATATTGATGGGTGTGACTGAATTACATCACTCTCTACCAGTGTCTACAAGAGTTATCATTCTTAATAGCTTTTAGTTGATGTTGGTAGACCTTCAAACTCAAACAGTTGCTGAAACCCTGCTTGTTCAATTTTATTCATTGATATTCCAAAAAAACCCCACAAAAACCGGCTAGCCTTTACAATCTTCTTCATATATAATACGCTTACATGTTGCTTGCATGCTAGATGTGTGCGTGTGGTATCATCCAACTCCTCTACCCACTCGCTTCGAGTGACCTGTCAACTGTTTTCAGGAGTTGTCACCTGTTCGGCTGCTAGACTCGTGCAGCTGAAAGATGGCTAGTCCGTTTTCATTAAACCTGTGAGCGTGGTCATATCTAACGCCTACAAGTAGGGTTTTACAAATCTGTTTCTGGAAAATCATTCATATTGGCTTCAGTGTAATCTTTTAAGTCCCATCCGTCAGAATTGTTTCCTTTCTCGGATCGACAGACAGGCGCCAAATTCGAATGATGTATAGTGCTGTTAGGATTGGATTTGTCACCCCTTGTTATTACTGTATATGCAGGTCTACAACTTTTAAACATACTTGATTGGAGTCCCTGTTATTTGAAGAGCTAGAAGCTTTAAATAGCCGAGGCAGCATACTATATTGTTCAGTTTTCTTCATCGATTCCCAAAATGTTAGTACAAAACCAGCTTGCTTTTGCAATCTTCCCTTCATATACATGACGATGTGGCCTGCCTGCTAAATACAAGTGGTAATATCCAGCTCCTCTACCCAACCTGTGAACCCTCTTATAGAAAGGAATTTTGGTATTGCTTCGAGTGACCTGTCAACTGTTTTCAATCTTGTCATATACCGTTTTCATTTTTCAATTAAAAAAATATATACTACATTGTGAAAATCAGATGTATATATACGGATTTTCAACCACCTATGCTTGCATTCCTTATTATCACAAATCAATTCGGTCGTCAACAGGTCAGCTGATCAGATCGAATCACTGTTCACAAAACCCACAATTTGCAGCCTCTAATTTTCACAACAAAACAATAAAATTCCGTCTTTCACTCAACTTACCACTTCATACCGAACTGACCTATCCATATCACCTCAGCAGACAGATAAAGGTGTGATTTTCAGACTTAAAAACAATAAATTTGTCGTAAACTAACGTTTTCCCTTCACGATCTGCTGTCAATAAAATATGGCTTCCGAAACAGGTGCGAGAAACGCAAAGCGTGCATTGATTGGTCAACTTGTTTTAGGGCAGCCAATCCATGGCCACGTAACACCAGAAGACATTGACGTATGATTAAATCACGTGGGGGAAATTGTTCAACCAAGTAGGCCCTTCGACATACTGGTAAATAATACTAAATATGGCTCAGCCGTCGATAACAATCATGGGCTTAATTGTATCTCAACAAAAATATCCTGACCTAGTCTAGTTAGGCATTCACAAAGCAATTTGTGGAGAAAGATAAGATATATAGTTCATAAATAGTCAGTGGTTATCAAAATGCCTGGAAATGCAAGCCCACACTTAGATAAAAAAGTATTTTATTATAAGAAAAAATATAATATATAATAAAAGTATATGTCACTGTGTTTTCAAGATTGTCTTTATTGGTTATGTCAAACACATGTGAGAAAAAGTTAGTTTGTAATACATTTTAATAAATTTACACCTTGTGCATGGACACTTAAATGAGAATCTCTTCTGATATGTGATTAGAACAAATTGACTGAATCTTTCCTTCCAATATTCTTTCCTTTTTTAAGAGCGACCCTAAATAGCCTACCCTATACTACTAGCTGTAATTCAGATATGTTAACTAACATTTGTATATTCGGCCCATCGACTTCATGACGGATCGGAAGGGACGGAAGTTACCGGAGAGAGACGGACGATCTGGAACAAGAACGGTATGCTAAATGTGAAAAGTGACAGATAATATAATAGTCACACATCAAACTTTGCAAAATGTAGCTAATTTCGAAATGAAAACCATGTATTTTACACGTTTGCCATTTTTACTCCAAACGGTCAATGTTTTGCTTTCCTCATATAGGCACTATATAGGCGGACCAATTATACTTGATTTGTGTTTTACATAGAACTCAATTTTGTCACTGGAGGCGAATAAGAAATTGTGCCAGTTGTGTGGTAGTAAAATAACATAACAAATGTTGCCCCATATTAGGCCTATTGGTCTTCTATGACGCGAACAACATATGGCGCAAGGAAACATGTGGCAGACAATGGTGCCATGCAGCAATTTATATGTGAGATTGGCGACCATGCATGGCTGACCTTGGCGGTGTTGAGAAATCGTTTAACAACTATAACGTCGAACTTAAATTCCCATCTCCTCTAAAAAACAGCATTTTTGTTTTTGTTTTGGTTTGGTAGATAGGCCTATATGAACGTGAAATAGATTTAGTTTATTAAATTTGTGTTTCATTTGGCAATCAAGGTTATTTGACTTATAGGGATACATGCTCGAAGACTTAAAGGCTAATTTAAGGTGCTTCGTGGAAAACTGTCAGGCTATAGGCTTATACCATCCCATTCTAGTTCAATTTGGTGGGTCAAAAAAGGCGGACTATTCTGATCCGGATTTAATTTAGTCCACCTTTTTCTGCCCGTCTAAACATGCACAAACATAAATCTGATCCGGATCAGAGCCGGCTCAGGTCCACCAATTGTTGGCCGTGTACCCGCGGCTTATGACGTTCACAGCTATATTCAAAATGCCTAGTCATTACATACAAAGTCCGTCACCGAAGCGAATCAATAAACCGTTTTATACAAATATATATATACCATCCCTCAATCTCAACAGCCAGCGAAAACTTAATATACAAGCGGGATTGAACATGTAATGCATGGAGCAGTATATTAAAGCTATATAAGGACGGCGCACACCTGCACGGGCAGAAGCGGCCGGATTGAGTCGTAACGCCTAGTCCAATAGTTTCTGCACAATGATATTATTCTGTCAAGTGACGACATTGTGTTTTCACTTTGAGAAAAGGCAGAAGTCCACAAGATCATATAAGTTGAGTGAAGACCGAGTGATCTCAAAACGTTCATTCATTTGTCAGGACTTCATAATTCGAGCCGACTCACTTAG
>JAVFBZ010042398.1:0-10568 GCA_032466195.1 Katharina tunicata
CATTTCCAGGATTCGGGAGTGGTGAGTTTTGTTTCTCAAAATACGGAATAAATCACTAGATTGTTCGTCTTAAAGCCGATAAACAGGGTCATTAGGATAATACTAGTTTAGAGACACGGCATTGATGCTACGATGGGATTATCTTCTCTTGTAGTGACAGAAAGATGTATCACCTGGAGAATGGAGTAGGCTTAGTGTAGTAGGAGTATACGCTGGGTGGTTGAATAGTAGAAATAAATTGGATAAATACTTCTATTTTCGAGGTCAAAAAGGTTACATGGTTTCTGTATTGCGTCGCAGAATTTCAGGTTGAGTAAAATTAACATGGGTGTGTAATGTGATTCGGAGTGAAGTCAGCTGGAAAAACATTATCACAGCACAGCGTGAAAAAATTTGAAATGTAGGCAGTAATTATATAAAAAAAATACTAATAGGTAAAACTCACGAACCATTTTGGATAGATACCTTAATAGCGTGGGATAAATTACAGGATAATATCGAAGTTACCTGTACAAATGATAACTTACACCAATGTTTGAGGTACAATAAAAAGATAAAACACTCCCAACATATAGTAAACAACTTGAATAAAAACGAATTCTTGTGTACAATGTGAAAGATGTCATCAATAAAAATGTTAAGATCTGTAACTTCGAAGAACTGAAAGCCAAAATGATAGTCAAAGGAACTTTTTGTAGATTTTCATAATTTGGTTTTTTCAATTCCGAAAGACTGGAAACATAAACTCGACATAGAGGGAAATGTTGATGTGAACAATCCTTTTTATTCATGTATTTATAGAATGCATTATTAAGGTAAACACTTTTTAGATACTTTTGGAAAATTCGGCAAATATAATTTTTAAATTAAATGTTAAATTTACAAATCATTAAAATAATGTTGGGATTCGGGTTGGAGAAAAAAGTACTTAATATGTTACTAATCATTACTCAAGAAATATTTTTATGACTTAAAGAAAATATCACAAATCATTGACATTCGTCAAATTATATTACGATTTAAAGAAATTTATAAAATAGAAAAAATTCACTAAAGTTATGGTTAGAAAAAAGAAAAATTTATCTGTAGATGGGATAAACTGGGTATTTATTTGGCAGAGCTGTGAAAGGAGAGAGAATGTGTGAATATAGATACATAGTAAAGGGGATGAAATGATATAATCTGATTGGTAAAAAAAAAAGTTCAGGGTGAGTGCGTCAAATGCCAATGTGAGTATCAGCATATTATAACGTTATTTGAGTCAGGCCCTGTGACTTATAACCTACACGTAATTTCATGTAAGTCATGCCAGGTGACTTCTATCATATTTACAATGACATTAAAGTCAGATGAAGCGACTTACATCATACACCTTATGTTGTTTTTGTAAGGCCATACGACTTATTTAACACGTATAGTTACATGTACTCAGACGCATAATTGTTATTAAGTTAATCGTTTGTTTAAATTTCGATCGATATTACGGAATAAAAAATTATCCAAGTTTATCCTGTGGTTAGAATTTGTTTGTCTGTGAGTGTGTTATAGGTAGCCTCTACATGACTTATCTGGAAGAGTTGTGTGAATGTTTTAGTGAGTTCGTGCTAACATTTGTGATCTTTATACTACCTTTTCAGATTAAAAAAAAGCTCCCTCGATATCTTAGAAGACTGTAGACCAAATTCACAAATACAAAGATATATCAGAATACGTGTGACCAACAAGAACAATTATGTTTGAGATTTTCGTTAAAAAAAACCCATACAAATGATGATAATTAAGAATTTTCAAGCCATACACTGATATTTAAGGCGTTTGTGTTACTAATAGGAAATGGGCAAATTGACAGGCAATACAATGGCTTGTGATTACCTACTGCGACCCAAGAAGTGATAAATTTGAGTGTTTGTAAAGGACCTAAAAAATAACATACTCCTTTCAATGGATTCAACTGATTATGTATGAGTGTTCTACGCCGCCAAAAGCCTTTGTGTGTCGGGGGTTTTTTTTAATGTCGTACGACATTTGGTAAAAGTGGCCCCATTTCTCATTGAAATTTAACTCAGGTTTCAAGTTGTCACAGTTATTCACCTGGCCGAGATTAGTATTTTATTACACTTTGTCGCATTATGCAACCCTACCATATTATATGGTAAACTCCTTTGGGGATGAACTCCTTTGGGGATTTGGGGATTCCTTTGGGGATTTCTCTCACAAATATTTGTAGCGGTGAAATCCAAGAATACAGTCTGTGTGACTTGAATAGACAAGAGCCAAGGCTAGACCAGGGACTCGATGAAGGTTAGACCGAGGACTCGATGAATGTTAGACCAGAAACTCGATGAAGGTTTGACCAGTGACTCGATGAAGGTTAGACCAGTGACTCGATGAAGGTTAGACCAGTGACTCGATGAAGGTTAGATCAGAGACTCGATGAAGGTTAGACCAGGGACTTGATGAAGGTTAGACCAGGGACAGTAACTCGATGGCTTGTGTACAGAGATATTAAGAGTTGATTGTTAAACTAAGTTAACATGGACTTAATTTTTATCTTATTATTTTAGAGCACCAATTTGTCCATTTGATATGAGGAATATGACATGTTAAGCTCAACACAGTTATTAACATAAGGATCTGTTTGTGTCGATAATCTCGGACTTCCTATTACCGGTGCCAATGGAAAATCAGTTTAAACCAGAGTACGAGTCAGACAGATAATAAGTAAAATAATTCAAGTAATTTATTAATTAAAGTTGTTATGTAAGGACGCCGACAGGTGGATTAATACATCGCCTAATCCATATATTAGCGACGAACTAAGCTACGCCATGCTTGATGACCCAGCTGATTGCGGTAACTGTTACCAATATTAACATTGGGGATTTTATTGGTGATTGCAACCGGTACTTATATGCTACTATCCATACGCACACCAAAATAAACAAGAGTGCAAATAAACAGGTGAATCCCTATTTATCGGTTAATTTAATTCATGGAGATGTGGGAGACCCCTGGACCGAGAGTTTCAATACAGTTCATTTAAGGCTTAACATTGGTGGTTTGTTTCTGTGAGCACTTAAAAAAAGCACGTATGGTCGAATAGTCTCTGCTGAACCATAAAGACTCCGAACGGCACAGGAGGCTCCCCTTGGTGTTTTAAATGTGGTTATCGAAGAATATAAATGTATGAATGTTTATACCATATACAAAACATACATTACAACAACATATTGTAAACCTAAAGGCTTTAACATTCCTCAAACGCTTTGAAATCTGCGTTAACTCACATCCATTAACTCACATTTATTAATTTGTTCTCACGCTATGTTACTCTCTCTGGACTTCAGGTCATCCTTACTGAAATGACAGATTTGGTCTTTTTATTAAGATGAAATAGTTTTGTAACAAATGGAATTAATGGCCTAAAACCTCATTTTCGTTAACTAAGCACAATTTAAGGTAATTCAATTCTGGTTAATAACAAATATTATTAAATAACCAACATATAGCACACTTCAGATCTATTGTGAAACTGGAAATCTAGACAACGGAGAGCAGAGAAAAGCAGTATAAAAATAACTATGTAATGTTTTTTAAACATTTTATCCAATCTGACTCCCTGTAGGAATTCTCCAATCAACTGTCACTGGGAACACCGGCGTCTTGTCAAACGCAGCCAGAGTATGTCTGTTTATACTGGGTAAATTGATTGGAGTCAGTGGACCAACAGTCTCGGTTCTAGAAACAATCACTGTCATCATCGCTGGAGACTGTATCCAATAAATCCCCAAAGCATTGACAAAAACACTAAGAGAAAGTCAAAAGAGATGATTGATATTGGTTTGAAAATCAACAGATTTCTTTGAAATGTTACACAACTCAAGGATAGCGTAGCGATAATCTCTGTTTAATGGAGATTATTTGATGATAAAATGGGAATTTCTTTTCAGACTGTTTTCATGGTGAAAAAATGAAAGAGTGAGAATGGAAACAAAATACCAATCAACCCAATTTTACATCCAAAGTTGGATTCAGGGATTTATGTTAAAACATATCTATCATAAGACGTTCGAGAAAAGTTTATTTACGATTTATACCAATGCTGGCTCACTCGTGATCGTGAAAGAAAGACAGTCGTGTGTGGATAAACAGTCAACCTTAAAGATGTAAACTCAAGGCACTTCATTTCGTGAGGTAGTAAACGTATATGTGCATTGTCATATTTTTAAACAATTAAAACCATTTCCAACAGTAATTTTACTGTACTGAAATTAACTTTTTGGATATCAAAACTATTTATGGTACCTGATCTAACAAAAGTGGCATATTGCAATCGCGATATCATGATATCCACACTTATAGATAAACAGACGATAATTAATTAACATCGAATATTGGAGAAAGGTAAGAGTAGTAAGGAGGTTGGCCTTCGTTAGTCAAATCATTGGAGTTTTAACTCAATATTACATACTCGGGTGCAGCATTGGTGTCTACATTCCCCGTTCATACCCCATGCTGTGGAACTAGATAAATGTAACGAAACAAAAGCCTTGGCACAGACCCCAATGGAATTCCTGGTTTTCGGGATAAGCCGCTAGAAACACATTCTCTAGTGTCAGATTGGACTTTATAAAGTTTTTTTCACGTTAATGAAAATAGTGGATATAGGAATTAAGAGATGTCCCTCACACAAGAAAATTCACTCTAGGCTGGTGTGAACAGGGATACAGAAAACATTATATCGCCTTAATGCTCGACAAATGCTACACCACTGAGTCTACTCTGTGCTCTGGGCTATATAAATCATTCTGTGCTATATAAATCAAGCTACAACAAAGATAATCCCACCAGGCTAACAATGCTCTATACTAGTTATTACATGCTTTCTAACCAGAGTGATACAGCTTCGTGTCTGACAGGTTGCAACCGTCAAACAGTTCCTATCCAGAACCCCAGAACACCTAATTACCTCCGTTATTAGCTTCTAGATGCCCCTTCCACTGGGAAAAAGACTCACCAAACCTACATCACAGAAATGTTCTTTTCCAAGCAGTCCGCTCAGTTTATATGGTTGTTTTACAGCAGCCAGAGTGCAGGTTGTATTATTTGCTGACTATCGTCATCATATCTCATTTGTCAGAAGAGAGAGAGTTAGGACAACCGAATGCTTTCTGCACTTCCCGATGATTGTTTTTTTTTGGGGGGGTGGGGGGGATTCACAAGTAATATGTAATGTTTCGATGACTTATTTATATCTGATCTCTACCGACATAATAGAGTAACTCCAATAACTTGTGAACAATTCATGTTGAGTGTATATTTCGGGTTATTTAAACAATGCTGAAGAATAAACCGTAATATACAGTAAGCATGAATTGTTCACCTTCCTTGGAGTTGTCACCTTACTATATTGTTTATTTCTTTCACCTAAGTACTTCTGTCAAATGCCGGAACATCTCTCAATCCAGACCATGGTCAGCTTTTTGAGAACATGGACAATTGTCTCAATTTCGGTTCAAAACCTGTTCATTATAAGACGTAAGCCTTAATGTAACAGGTCAAACTCCATTAGTACCATATTTCTTGGTTTTACGGAATTTAACATATTTTCTTGTCGACCAAGAATTGTTCGAAACGCAACAAAAGTCGCACTATCAAAGTATGTACAGCTATATTGCCTTGCTCGAGTGGAAGTGGATGCCTTGTGGGTTTCATCGAGTGAGGCGTTTCATTGTTCGTTCCGTTCCTTTTTAGTAATGGATGTAATTAATTCCGAAGTGATATTTTTCTTTTACTAAAAATGAAATTGAACAAAACTAAGCTTCAGATTCCTCAGGTGTAGTTTTTATACATACGTGTCACGCACTGGAAAATAGCAATTACCCTGAATCCTGTTAATAGCGTACCAAGCCCAGGTAAAATAAAATACATCTCAGCGATTTGTTATTATTATGTCAGAAGCCAACTACTTACGAAGCTTTTAAATGTTATGTAATGTTTCAATCTATCTAAAAATAAACACCCATGTGTAATAAATGTAATAAATTTCCATCAAAGGCGCTTTGAGAGGTGAGATTTTTATTTGTTGATTGTCCCGAACTGTTCATTTCAATTTTAACAAAAACTGTACGTTTTATTTGAATTTACTGGCCTTTGTACATCTGCCATCTGACAACTATCAAAAATTAGTTCTTGTATATAAGTCTTGTGGCAAACAAATTGATTTCTCTACTCTTTGTATACTTTGAATAGATGCACATATACAGTTTCCTAACACAATCCGTTGATTCATATTACGTGTTTATTTCTGCCCGACTAAACACAAACTTTTATTCAGCTGACTCTGGCGTATCATCAATTAAGTGATGAGTTTTGTTTCCCGCCACATCTTTCGGCGATAATGGCTTAAAAACAAACAGTCTTCTAAAAACATTCCACATTTTCTGAGTGGTTCTCTGGTAATTCTGCTGTACTTCCACCCAACTGTAAAACCTTATGTTGTGAAAATAGCTTCTCCAAAACTACTTGGCCAATTCCATTCAGGCTTCCCAGGTTTCTGTCTACATGAACGTATTTAAGTAAGATTGGCATAAATATAGAAAGATGATTGGTTCGTTACATTAAACTATCGTTGTCTAGCATTTGAGTAAAACCTTCGCCGGTATACATAACCGGCTTGGTTAAAAAAAAGTGTCTCGACTTATACAGTGTATGCCTCTTCAAGAAAATAAATATCGTGAAGATCTAATATATATTATTCACAGCGTCTGAACTAGTATGACTTAGTTTATCAAGCCTTCATAATTGTCTTTGGTGCGTACATTCATGACTTAATGTCCATCTTACACTTAACACTTGAGATTTAGATAGATAGCACTTCAAGCCTTTTTTTCTTTTTATCTAATCTGGAATGTTTATGCGGATGTTGCACATAATAGCCCGAGTCAGCTTAATCTCAATAGGAAAATATACTGTGCTTTTGAATTGTAACCAGACCAGCTGATGGCACACACTATAGCCAATTATGGTTTTAAAAAACGAACTATATGACCCATTTTTGTACGATGGATCAAACTTTTTTCTATCGGCGAATTCTACAATAAATCACTCCTTTGAATGCAAAAACTCTGTAGTTAGGTAATCGTTAGGCATGTGGATTCTGATTCCCTCTTTTTCCTGTAAGCCACAGTAACGTCTTAAATAGTTTTGTGGTGTTTTGTCTTTCCATTTATCTCATGTATATCAAGTCTCAGAGCCAAGAAATTAGTCTAATTTTTGGACTGTATATTAGGAAATTAATGGATACAGTCTTCAGAGTGTTCTCAAGACCGAGACTGTTTAGTCGACTGACGCCAGTCACTTTACTCTTCACAAAATATCATTCCTCACCTGGGAAGACAAGACGTCAGTTGTCCCAGAGAAAGTTTATTGGAGATTTTCTCCAGGAACTAAAGAGACTTCAACAGTGGATATCATCAAAAACAAAATCTCTTCACATAAGGCATTTTAAGGATAAAGATAAAATTTTGTCTGCTGTGGGTGCTTTGTATATTAAAAATAAAAAAAATAAAAAATTCTAACCACAATGAAGGCATTACGGAAGTGATTCTAATAACCATGGTAAAGTAAGATTGTTCAGTCGTAAGCGCTTGTACGATAAATCAGATTCGCTGTTCATTAATGTCTAGCTTATACAGGAAATACTATGAAATACACTTAACTAAGTCTTAACAAAGTCATGAACTGATTGCAATGTTCGTAATTCATTGGGTCACATGGCTCATGGACATCATGACACCAGTCTTAAAGACTTTCTGATTTGATCAACAAATTATCTTCTAATACAAAATGAAATGATGTGCCGATGAACAAACAACAGCAACAAAAAAAAACAACAACAAAACACAACAACGAGGGCCTGTATTTATGAAGCTAATTAGTTGCAGATAAAAAAAACAGGTCAAATTTAAAACTTCATTTTAAAATCATAAATAGTACTTTTCTTAAAATGTTGTGAATTTAAATGTCAGATTATAAGTGACACTCTTAAAATTGAAACTTAATTACTTTCATCGGAAAATAAAAGGCTGAAAGTATTACTTAACTTTAAAACACAAAAATCGTGATGAATATGAGCCCAAGCAAAGCAATTGCCAACAGTTTGCATCGATATTTCGTACAATCTAGCTGTCTCACAGCTACTCATGACACAGAAACTGTGTTCTTGTATTTCACGAACAGATAATTTAACCACGAGTGGTATATTTATAAATTGCGGCATAGGGTATCAAAGGGAGTTTGATTTCAATAAGGCGTTGCAGTTTACAACTGGATTCAGACAAGGTCATTACACGTACAGGCCATTTTCCTTCATAGAATAAAATTGGCCGATTTTACGTCCTTATATCGATTGAAAGTTTTCCTTTCAGCGAATTCGTAAACTAATCACGTCTAAGGTCTGAAAAAGACCGCCATGAGGTAATCAGCAGCCACTTGTATTGTCTGTCAATTCCACTTATTTCTGTTGTTTATAAAACCGTCTTGAAAATCAGAAAGAGTGCGGGTTTAGCATAATCCTTTATAATCATCGTGCTCATGATTTCGTAGTCTTAAGTACCTGTGTGATTTGATCATTGAATTTTTGTCAATAGCATAACCTCATAGAAATCTGTACCTGTGTCAAGATTTGATCATTTAATTTTTTTCAATAGCATAACCTCATAGAAATCTGTACCTGTGTCAAAATTTGATCATTGAATTTTGTTCAATAGCATAACTTCATAGAAATCAACATCAAAATGTGTATAAATTAGGCCACACAGCCGACCTTAATATCAGTAGTATTATGTGTACGACATAAGCTAGATCGCATGCAACTGGGAAAATCATTGCCAGAAAACAACCTAACAAAGTTTTATTTAACATATAAAAATAGTGGAACATATGAATTGGGTTGACTAAGCCTGTTTTAAATTGAGCCTGGACGTATTATTGTGTCATGACAGAAGATGGCTAGTTTGGAATATAGGCTGATTGATTGTTACTGTTTTTCACAATGTGCGCTTAAACACAGATAGAGGTGTCGCAATGACTGTCTGGGATCTGTAAAAGATGGTTCTCTGCGAGTCAGAATTGATTTTTAATATGCTTTGTGTATATAATTTTAACCACTTATGTACAGCTATCTATAATGTTATATCTATCCGAGGGTCGTGACGTTATAGCCACATGATATAAGCAGATCTTGTCCATAGGATGTAGGATCGTAGATCCGTGATATCTCGCACAGACTAGATTGCTGTGCAGTACCAAAAAAATAGAGTGATTGATTGAATGCTGATACAGCGTAGGCTTGGTTGACCCAAATGGAGATATATTGGGTTCGTTAGTTTGCAGACTGATATGTCAATGACTGATTGCTTTCTGTGATAGGTAAATTAATTAATTGGTGTAGTTTGATTGACACGGATTGAATTCGTGGCTAACGATTTACATTTGACGATATTGATGCATTATTTGATTGATGAATAGGCTTTGCAGGAGATAGACGCCAACCAAAAGATATTGGGTGATGTTTGATATGAATTCTCTACGCAGCTATCCAAACCAGTATTGTCTGTCGTCAACAAGAGACCCAATCGTATAAAGATGAAAGTTTCGTTTTATATCTGATCAACGAAAAGGTGCTTGTTTTTTTATTTAAGAGTATTATGTTGGGTTAAACCAAACGTCTTAAACAATTCACACCATATCACGAAACGTTTCCTCGTGAAATTCCACTCATATCTAACCTTGCTTAAGCTTTGATGTCTCAACATCCTGGACCGAAGCTGTAAAACAGATCTAAATCTACTTGGTATTTACGTTAAAAGTATTCACTCGTCATAACCATAAACCATG
This sequence comes from Katharina tunicata, assembly GCA_032466195.1. Classification (NCBI taxonomy): domain Eukaryota; kingdom Metazoa; phylum Mollusca; class Polyplacophora; order Chitonida; family Mopaliidae; genus Katharina; species Katharina tunicata. The sequence continues at coordinate 9,901 of JAVFBZ010042398.1, forward strand.
AACCACCAAGTACGGAACTTGAGGCATTACCCAATAATTAAAAGAAAGGATTTCGGTCCTATTACCAGAATATATGTTAATAATAATCCAAATAGGACATGTCAGAAATATGCAGGTTTAATATTGCGCATTTTGTACAAATGGAACAATTGCTTTGGGGAAAGACCATAACGGCTTATCTTTTTAAACGTCTTTAAAGATACACTATCCAATCTACCAAGTAAGCGTTAAACATTTTGAAGAAGAGTCTGTCACAGACGTGTTTTGAATCTTCAAAGTCTAAGCCTGACCAGTCCACGGGTTTCCACGGGTTTCAACGGTTTACTCACTTACCCTATCTACAAGATCTGCACAGACAATGCCATCAATAGAATCTTTCGTAACTCAACATTTTCAAAGACTCGTAGAGAAATTTTTTTTCACTCAGTATGCATACTCCCTGAATCCGATTTCCCGTTTTAAATAGACAGATTCTAGTATTGCATTCGTGGTCGTCGTCTTAAAAATGCTTATTACACACTTCAGGATGTGTATCAGTTGCTGAGTGTGTATCCCAAACGTGACCAGAATCATCAATACATTCGATAAGAAAATATTATTATGCGTGACGATGGAGGGAAGCGTCATGGTTTAGTTGGTGAGCGTCGGGCTGCTAAGCTTCTTTTAAT
>JAVFBZ010042409.1:0-10568 GCA_032466195.1 Katharina tunicata
GAATCGCTGAAACCTGTTCCAAAGACGTGAAATAGTGCTCTGTCTGACGTTCATGTGCCGTGCGACTTCCGACTGCGCAATGTTTCGATTCGCAAGGTTAAGTCTCGGCATGTTATAACTCGTGTACAATGAAATGGGAAAGGCACATCATTACCAGAATTGCAGCTTTAAATACCCATCACCACCCCAGTATTATCCCCAAGTTTCATTTGAATTCGTCAAAATCTGAATATTTCATGTCGTTTATCAGGAATTTCCACAGAAACGCACCACAACGTGTGTTATTTTTTTGTTTCAGTGTAGTTGGCCATGTTGTCCCATTTCAGAAGCCTTGAGAAACATAATCATCCATGGCCATTGTACACAAGAAACGATATTTCTTAAAAATTCAACACTATCTTGTGACATTTCACCTATGCGTTTCTTTTTTGACAGAGTATATTACTAGCCTTGTACGGTGTAACACTTGCTAGTTCAATTTTCGTTTTTCGTTTATTCTATCCTTGAAAGGGAAATTGAAAAGTGAATGTTAAATTTTCAATTTTCGTTTCTTCTTAACTAAGTTGGAAAATCAAAAATTGAAAATCGGACGTTCAATTAATTTCTTTCATTTTTTCCACCTCGTTTTCAACGAACAAAATTTGAAAATTGACTATTCATTTTTCAATATTTTTTTTTAAATTGTTTAAAGTGAATAATCAAAAGTTACGATCTTGCAACACTTGTCAGTCGTCACTTTCAATTTTGCTTCGAACAACTTTTATCGATGATAGCCTTTGTGCACATGCGTACTCTGTCGATGATTTCTCATCTGCACATGCGTAATTGATTGAAGCACTTTGCCTTCTCAGTCAAAAAGGAATTGCTGACAAGACATTTTTTTTTAATAAATTTCTATAAATTTTCCAGATTTATTTTTATCGCAAATCTAGAAAACGGGTATACACTTCCAAGAAGAGGCGAACAAAAAGTCTTACAAGTAAAAAATAAAATAATGCAATTACACGTTTGAATATCATCATAATATTTACTTTATATTATACAACTTACATAATAAGCACTTATACAGGTAAATGTATAGCCTATGACGCATATCAACCAGAGCAATATTTGATAAATAAACTATATATAAGTATATAAATACATTTGTTTTGCTTTTAAGCATCACCTGAAACGTTTGGCTGCAAAACATAATTTGCTGAATTTAAAGGGATCAACTGACAGTCAATTCTATTCCAGATTTGTTTTTATTTAGTCCTTGAACTAACTTGATAGGCTTATTTTTTTGTTTATTTATTTCTTGATTAGTGTTTAACACTGTAGCTTTTGTTTCGCTTATACATAATATATGATGACTTTAATTTGCGTTGTCGTTATTTGCTGGAAAATCGGACTGACACCTCCTAAAAACCAACCCGCGTATCTGCAGCCACATCAACACTTCACGTGTACATATACTTAAGGTCGACAGGGCGATTTGCACGTATACTGGATAAGAAAGAATAAAAAGACAAATCAATTGTATTTGACGTTCAATGTTGTTCAACTGATTCAAGGCAGTATATATATCTACGAAGCGTGTATTTCGAAAGAATCTGAAATGTATTTATCTTTTGCGGTGTCACAAAAACGTATAGCCAGATTTACTTTTTTGAGACTAAATATGCAAAAAAAATCTATACTTTGAGGATGTGAAACAAAACATGTTCTTATACCGGGAAAAATTTATTTTTACACTTTTTCTTTTTTTGCAACTTAAAATACTGATATGCAAAAGTCAGAGGTGACAAATTTGATTCCACGTGACAAAATGCAAGACGTTTTTTTAACATGTTGTTATATCATATAATGTTTTGTTTGTTTCACCAGACTATTTGTAGCTGAATTGTTTATATCAATATCATTCAGAACGCAATCATCGCAGGTGTCAATCGATTAGGCATGCGCATAGGAGTAAACACATCGATCGACAAAAATTGAAAATGCCAACTGTCAAGTGTTGCAAATGGTCACTTTTGATTCTTCACTTTGGACAATTTTAAGAAAAAATATGGAAAAATGAGAACGACTGGTCAATTTTCAATTTTTGTTTGATGAAAGTGAGACAGAAAAAAATGAAAGTCACGAATTAAATGTCTAATTTTAAAATTTTGGATTTTTCGACTTAAGTTAGAAGAAACGAAAATTGAAAATTGAACGTTCATTTTTCATTTTTCGCTTCAAGGACGACAGAAAAACAAGAATTGAACTAGCAAGGGTTACACGGATCTTGTACCAACTTAATAATTTTCATTTCAAAGCAAAAAGTTGGTTTAATTCAAAGCCATCCGAATTTGTTGTAAAATCCTAATTTTTAGTGCTTATGCTACCTTAAAATAGCTCAAGTCAAATTATCGGTGCAGCTCGGAAGGCTACGCTTTAATGCAATCATTTTTTTTTTCACTCAGTTGACAAACGACTTTTGATTGAGTTGAACATAGGCTAAGTAGTGGGAAATAATTTTGCATAACTTTGGTGAAAATGCCTGTAAAATATAAATAAATAAATAATAATCATTAAATCAGATATGCATACCAGAATCTGCTCCGTATGTTTGCAACGAACTAAAGCTTCAATACTTTGTTTTGCCCATTTGCCGGTTTAAAGAAACAGAAAGTGTTAAGGCCTACATTTAGGAAGATGTTTTACTGGTTCTGAGTCGCGTTTGTGTCGGTATCAGCTATAATCTGAGACACTAAGACATACATATCCCCGGATTTTGTGTATCTCTTATCGCCAGACCTGCACCAAAGGGGGGAAGATTCACATCTAAGAAAATGTAGATGCTAGAATAGCAGACATCTGCCAATTGCGGTTTACATCTCGTTTTCTGTCAGACTCAGCTCTCCACGTGCGATATTATTTAGTTTGTCCAATCGCGTTGCAGTTATGTGATTGTTTTGCTGGCTTGTTGGCTGATTTAATATAAACTATTTAATTTTAATTGACACGTTGTAACCAGTAGGCTATATGGAAGTGCGCGTTGTTTACATACAGTCTTTATAATGGCACACCTATGACGTGAAATACATGAAATTATATTGTTTATAAATGCAGTATATCATGTCGATGGAACCAGTGACCTTTGTCTGACGGGGCCGATACTTAATCAACTTATCTAAAGACAGGGTGCAAATTGGTACATCCAAAAACGAAATATTTCATTCGTAGGGAATTTCACCTTTTCACCTAAATGGTGAGGATGCATTTCAAATGTTTGTGGAATACCGAAAAGCAACGTAAAATACACCTCAAGATCTTTTAGTTTGGCTTAATTACACTCTTATAAAGAATAATAAATTCACATAAATTAACATACGCTATGATATGCCAAGTTCCTTTGTCATTCATTAATGTCGCAGAACTGGTAGTATCTTAGATACAGCGGGATTTAATTATAAATTAAAGTAATAGATTTGTGTCTATAATTAACCCGAATAACATTAACTAATGATTCTTAGGCCATATTTGCCAAGTTTTATATAGGTCCGTTATCGTTAGTTATTACAGCCGGCTATAGAACAAAGAAAAAAAGAAAAACCAGATATGAATCAGCTTTCATTCTCAATTGGAAAAGGGCAAAATAAGATGACAATAAGCAGTGACAGTAATCTAATTAGACTGTCTTCAACAAACTACACCCGCAATCCAGTTAACTTATCAACAGTAGTGTTAATTGATGACAACTCGCTTAGCATTGGCATCTATTGAAGTAGCCCGCTGCTCTTTCGGTACCTGGCGTCAAGTACAATGGTCTAATTTCGTCCAGTAGCCTAAATTCGTTCAGTTAGAATTAAGCTTAATAGCCTCTTTTGAAATTCGTCCTCTTTCTATGGAGCAAAGATCGTGCACTTTTCAACAGAATCAGTGTTGCTTGTCCAAATAATAGATGTGTCACTTCAGTCGGTTTATTGTGAGGAAGTACTGCGTATTGTTACCGGCTGATCGAAGGCGTAACCCAAAAGATTACCCCACATAGATTTGTCCTAACAGTAAAGCACGCTGTTCAAAAGAGGACCAGCTAACACATGGAGATAGTGTGTAAATCGCCAGGGGGTATATAGGCTAGATCATCTGTCTTTAACTAGTGTGGCCCAACGTCTGCACATTATGGTATGTTTAACATGACAGCCAACACACAGCTGAATTAGACGAGAGGCTGGCTGGAGCTCCTTTCGAAGAGCAGACGACTAACCTACCTTATCTCGAAATACTACAGCCAGTCAAGAGTGGTTATGCCCCTGGAAATTATACTGACATTTCAGCATTTCGTACGTTGCATCTAACCAAAAAGTATTTATTTGCATATTTGTGAAAATAATTTGACTGTGGATTGTGCCACTGATTTGACATAATTTACCCATGCCGATCCACGCACAGTTCATTGCGTTCAGTTATGGTAAAGGCAAGTGAACAATCATATCTATGTGTTTTTCTGTAGTCTGGATTTTATACACCAACGAAAAATTACTGAAATAATGCATCGGATGGAACCCTGCACTATCATCTGAAGAACGCGTGTGTGGCGCTTCCTTCAATGTTTATTAACTAATTGCAAGTAATGTAACAAGACTTTTCTATAATTTAGCGGATGAGAGCTTCTTATGCCCTGGTGCTATCTGAGCTTTGGGTCATCAACAACCCGATTTTTGTTGTAATGTTTTTCGCCTTGTAAATGTGTCGTGTTGTCAGTGTTGTTGGTATAGTTTCATTCACTGGTTGAACTTTGTCGCCGTTATATGAGTGAAATAACCTTAGATGATATGGTGTAATTAGCGGATCGAGGAAGGGGTAGGGAGTGACTTGAGGCGTATTATGTGTACTTATAAACACATGGCTCATAAAGATATGTGCTCATGGAGTATCAGAAAACAATATGGAGTCAGCACGAACTTGTAACTGTTGTAGTAAAAGCTTACAAATATAAACTGGTCTAATTGTACTGGCTTAGTTAACAAGACCATTTCACTGCTTTGTGTTAAACAACTAGCTGGTTTATTTGATCTGTTATTATATCTTTTAATGATATGTTTTGTCTTCACAGTTATCGAACATAGTATCATCGGCGGCAAAGTTAATTTCAAAGTTTCCATTTATTTTACCACGATTTCATTCTACTGCAGTTTGAGCTAAGCAAACAGAATGTCCAATGGTAAAAGTAAGAGCTCGGACCCTCGGCTCGTTGTTTTGGGGGCAGCTGGTGTCGGCAAATCAGGTAGGTCTCATGTTTTACAGTTCTGCATTTTTCGGGACTTTGCGGCAATGGAATTTTTTAATAGTTAATTTTCCAGTCTATTGCGTGTCATCTTTACTAACCACTATTTATATTCCGAGCTCCTCTACATTTCACTGTGAAATGTAGAGTAGCTCGAAATAAAACTCTCTTTTATCGAAGATGGTATAACGAGCAAGCGTAAAAACAATAATTATATTTTTATTTGTTGTTGATTTTTAATACCTAATTTGGGGAACATCTCGCATATAATCTTTCGGGTTGTACAATTATGTATTATAGAAGAAATAGAACTTAATGTACCCACTCTGATTTAATGAGACTCCCTTTCGTGTTACATAGTGTAGACCTAGATTCGCTTTAAATTTTACAGTTCTGCAGATTTCGGGACTTTTCGGCAATGGATTTCTCTAGTTAATTCTCCAGTCTATTGCGTGTCATCTTTACTAACCACTATTTATATTCCGAGCTCCTCTACATTACACTGTGAAATGTAGAGTAGCTCGAAATAAAACTATTTTTTATCGAACATGGTATAACGAACTAGCGTAAAAATAATAATTATCTCTTTATTTGTTGTTGATTTTTTTATACCTTATTTGGGGAACATCTCGCATATAATCTTTTGGGTTATACAATTATGTATTATAGAAGAAATAGAACTAAATGTACCCACTCTGATTTGATGAGACTCCCTTACGTGTTACATAGTGTGGACCTAGAATCGCAGTGTATGTGTCACAAACTTGTTAAATGTCACTGTCATAAAAAGTTGATTTCATGTATTAGCACACCCCTGTAAAGTTTAGTCGGAAATGTCAAGATAGTTAGCTGAACGGTTTGAACTGGGGCGAAGACACGTTCTTGCATTGTACAACTAAAACACGCTTACACTATAGGCTACACTTGAGCCTTTAAGCAGATGTAATTTACCACAATGAAGCAAAGAGTGATAAAAACAGGCGTATACAATAACGGTCGATAAAATGCATAAGATATAGGTATATAAGCAATTGTATCGTGGATGCATCGAACTGTGAGAAGTGTATACATCCTGCTTGATTACACACCTCGTATTGCAAATTTTAAGTGCACAGAATCCGATAGGCTTACACCAAATGTTCGCTGGGCCAGTGTATGCTTTTATTGCTTCAGAGGCTTTTTAGTATAGGGTCTCGCTTAGGACTGACCATCGTGAATTCCTTTCACTGACTTGCCTCTTCCTTGAACAGTTAATAATCGTTCGAAAGATAAATTATTTATCAGTCAGTCGATTGATTTACTGGTTAATCAAAAATCGATCGGTCAAAAAGTCAGCCAGTCAAACAATCAATCTGTCAAGTAAACGATCGATTGGCCAGTGAGTCAGAATCAACAAATGTACTATTAGGGAAATTTTATAGTATTTATGGTATGCAGTGCAAGATATCAATATTAAGCCACTTTTTCTCGGCGTATTGCTAAACAAATTAATAGTTATATAAAATGTATTTGTATTATAGGATATTGGTTCATATTTTCTGAATACTTCGTTGTTGAAAGAAAATGCTTATCGCAAAGCATTTAACGTTTGACTTAAGTTGCTTTAGGGACTGACAATTTGTTTTGGTGGTTTTGACCACATGCCTGTGCCCCAGCGTTCTTTAATCTGTTTTATCAAACTGACTGCTTGTCGCCTAAGGCTACAACATCTGAACCCTGACATCTGTTTTTTTAAGTGCGCATTGTCGCTCTTGTATAGTTTAATCGATACATGTAGAGCCTTAATTTTACGGTTACTGATTTTTAATCTTGATAATTTCACCGACCTATAAATGAAATGATTTGAGTTTTCCTTTCAATTATTTTCTTGTGTATCTATATTTTTATGAACTGAACACCTTGAAAGGGTTGTATAGCACAGCGTGTTTCAGTTTTGCTTTACAAGGATATATGTCTATATATGGAACAAGTTTTTACAAAAAATCACAGTGGGCCACTAAGGACCTTAAAAATAAATTAATTGAGTGACTCTCACTCAGTTTACCATAAACCGGCAATCGAAACCTACAATTAAAGCTTCCGATTAAAGGCTATAGAAAATAACACCAGCTGCAGTTTTTCATCTACTTGAACCTTTATAGAAAAGTTCACACATCACTTGACTGAGATTTTGTGTAAATTGAAGTTCGGCTGTTAAGCAATTTTCCTTTTCTGTACAAACGTCTAGTTGAGAACAGTTCGTTTTAACTTTTTGCGTCAATTTATTAGTTTTCATCGGGCAATAACCGTCTAGGTCTTATTTTCGTCTATACAACCATGTATTGTTTTCTTTAGACAAAACTCTCCTGAATGACTCGAATAAAGTTCAACAACTGGTTTCTTAATAAATAACTGGAAGACAGTAAACAGCCAGTTGAACACCCAATCAAACAAACGCCAAACATGAGGCCTGTCCATTAGATAGCCAACAAATAGCTATGATCATCCGGCCACCAAGGCTGAAGCGATGGCGATAACGCCAAAAAAATCTTATCTTTCAGAAGCGAAAAAAGACAGAAAACAGCAGTAGCTTGTCATAGAAGCACAGTTTAAAGTTACTGAAACAGAAGAAGTTTTATCAGAGTTTAATTTATACAGAGATGTTTGCGGTATCTCCGCCTTATAACAACATCAACACAGTTATCGCACGTGGCCTTCCGCTGACTGATCTTGGTACGGCGTGATGGTTGATTTGGGTTTCAGTTGAGTCCCGATAATGAGCGGACCACCTGGCCCAACCGTCACCTGATAAGCTGTACGGACATACTGAGTGGTCTCACATGTTTACATCTTGACCACTACTTTGCTTGAGGTAAATAGAGGATGTTAAAACTCTAAGTGATTTTTTTGTGTTTTTCTCGCGAAAAATAGGCCTACTTAAAATTAGGCTCATGTTGAATGCTTACAGTCTGTTTTAAAACCTCTTTAATCGTCCAATCAAGTCTTTCAAGTTACTGCTACTTTTATAAGTGAGTGTCATAAGTTTCAATAGTTTTTTTTTTTTTTTTTTTTTTTTTTTTTGTTTTTATATCATGTCACCGTTTATTTGTTTGCTATACATCCATCATCGTGATCAATAATTTGTTTTGTATATGTGTCATATGACTGTGTATTGGTTAATCTAGTCAATGTATAAATTATAACCTTATCCTAGCCATTTTCAATAACTGTATGTACTAATGAAGTTTTGTGTTATTTATGAGACAAACCCATATAGTCATGGCGGATATCATTCGATTGAATGGGGTCGCCAAATTCTAAATTATGTATGTATGTATGAATGCTTTCCCAGCTGATGATCTTGAAGATTTTTAATGGCTAAAAGAGAATATTCTGCGGACTTGGAGGTGGCTACGGATCTGCTCTAAACTAGGGGAATGTTTGAATAGCGATAATATTTTGTCTTGTAACAGTATAGGGTTCCGGTGTAAACGTTTAACACATTTTATATATGACTGGAATCAAAGTCACTAAATCAAAGTGGGCGTATTTCTAATCTTGCATCACGATACATTTTATGTATCTGAAGCTATGTGAGGTATAAGCCAATTAACCCTTAAGTTATCAAGACATTGTTAGAAACTGAGAAACGTCGGCATTAAGAGAGAAAAATGCGTAGATGTAGGGCTCTAATGATCACGTGACTCACACGTTGACAAGCACGTGTGCAAACAACGAGTGTCCAACTATCTCAATTAACGTAAAATAACCCACCAAGAAAAACTACTAAATAGCTGGCGCTTTGAAGCCCTGCAAATAGTTGATCTTAGCTATATACAGCACGTGGAATAGATGTCTAAAGGTGTTAATTATATCGCCTTACAATATAATATAACACAGACCCTCTTAGTATGCAACTTAATCTTGAGCTGTTTAAGTGTTATGTTCGTGATATATGGTGTTTTCAACAAACTCGGGATATAGGTTAACTATCAAGGCAAATTGGTATTTGTCTAAAAATTTGTTTTTCTAGGTTTTCCGGGCACATGTTACTAACGAGGACGATGGGTGAAATGTAACAGGACCTTAATTGGGATAAATGTACATTTTTGTCGGTTATATCTTTTGTATGGTAAAAACAAAACGCCAAGCATCAACAAAACGTTAAAAGAGTCACTTTTTGATCAGTAATTCTTCGATTTTATAGTTCAATAATTACACGTTTGTTTTAAACGAGCTGTGTTTCTTTTGTCAATTTAAGCACATGTTATCTAATTCCACGGAAATTCCTGCCAGTTTAGAGAATTTTGGTGCTGATCGGCTCGCGCTTGCTGTCACGTCAACAAAAAAACCTAGAATGGACAACTTAGGTTTGGAGCTATGTTAATATTTCTGTAGAATTGATAGATCATGCACCTGCAGCGGTTAGTTGTGTCTTCATTATACATGTAAACAAGATGTATTGTCTTTTGATTTTTTGGGTCCAGTTCGAATTATACCCTTCCATTTACTGGCCCACCGATCTGTATCACCCTTTTTTACAATCTTAAACGTACGGGTTTGTCTGTTCCCCGCACGTTTTGTCACCGGCCACGTACCAATTTTCGAGAGGGGCATCCCATGTACATTCGTAGCCAAGAATATTAATTTCATTGACCTGATGTTTAGCTTGATATATTTCTATATATCTGTCTCTAGTTGTTATGGATAAAAAAAAGTAAAACTAAAAAATGTTTTCATTTGAAAATACTAAATCCAAATCATGCACGGGCAGGTTTCCACTTTCTTTGAAACTCAGAAGACAATCTCATTATTCAATGATAGTCGAATTCCATGTTGCTAAACCTAACCAACAAAAAGGAAACAAAAAAACATTACAAAAACAAAATCTGGATCTTGGCACATGTTTATCAAAAAGTCTGACAAGGTGTTTTTACGAAATCCGTTTAGGTTATCGTCGTAATATATACTTGTTTTTTTGTTTTTTTTGTTTGGTTACATTTGGCTTTCATTTGCCGGATGCAGTTTACATTAAGACCTTCTAGTAACTGTCTTGTTTGAACCTAAGTGAACAATTAGAGTCTTCAGTCTGTTTCTATTCTGTATCTTTGTTCGTGTGAAATATATATATATTGATCAAATGCGTTGTGATGCCTTGATCAGAGAAGCCAAGTCTATATCCACACCATTTAAAGTTCTTCTGTAAGGATTCTTGACATTTCCGAAAAGAAAGATTATTCCTGCAAGATATATTTTTAGCATTAATTAGATAGTACTTAAAACTGGCTGTGACAGTAAAAACTGAATAACTTTTAGCGAGTGTATCTTCATCCCT
>JAVFBZ010042453.1:0-10567 GCA_032466195.1 Katharina tunicata
GAACAAACATCAAATCTTGTAAAAAATCAAGGCAAACGGAATTAGTTGAAAAATCCAAATTTTGGGTGCGTATGTGATTAAAAGTTTGTGCAGCTGCTTGGTTGTCGAGTGGACATATGTAGAGGATTGAGTTGTGCTATGGCTTGTTGGTCCTTAAATATTCGTCATTTCACAGCCGTAACCTTTAAAAGTGTAGAAACGGCCGCCCCGTGTTTGATGACCACTCCTAAATCTGGTCTGGCAGCCAAGTCTTCAAGACTGTTGATAGGTTGAACTGGGGATGTGACCGTCAGTGCTGCTGCTAGATTTGCTGTGTACATTGACATGGCAAGGATTGTAAACACAAACCAGACTCCTAGCAGACATCGGGAAGATCCTCGAGTTGGCTGCCAAGACAAACCTGAAAATAAAAAATTTAAGGTAGCTGGAACCGGATAATAATTTTGCGATTTAACAAATTGATAATGTACAAAATCTTTACACCAACCTTGTTCAAAAGCTGAACTCACGACGAGAAAAACACTTTCTTGAATCCAGTTTTCTTTCAAATCCGGACATCCGGGATCAGGTCCTAATACATGCTGAACAAGAATCAGTCCAAGGCTAACCAAAACCCCACACATCACCACGAGGAGCCAAACGTCCAGAGACAAAGGTTTGAAGACTTGGAACATGTCTGCTTTCCTAGCAGATCTTGGAGCTAAGATACCAAATCCGTCTTGCATAAATGGTGTAACATATTCCACGACAGCAAACCTTTCAAGTGTGACTGAGATTGGACCTGCTGCCATGTCTACCTCCTGAAAATAAACATAACATTTATTAATATGAAGATCGACCGTTAGCTTTTTCAACCTTTAATCGTTTATTTGAAGGAAGAGTAAGCTTACCATTGACCCATTACATATATCCAGAGTATGTGGACAACAAGTTAAAATAGCGATATATCAGTGTACCATAACATCTAGTCAAAAGTGTAAGACCAACAACTTATGAAATCCGACATTTTTAACTCGGCGGAAACAACAATACGAGTCAGAGGTACCAAGCTCTCTAATTGCTAGACATTGCGAAATGATTCACATTGTGGCATTCTATTGCCGAGGGCAAGTTAAAATTCTGCCTTTGTCAGTCTTCAAGTTGTTTATATATCCCAAAACAAATCTATCCGCCACAATACCCTAAAAAGTGGATAAAAAGTTAAGGACACGTATGACAACAATGTATTCTTGTGGATTTGGCTAACTTGACGTTAGACCGGAAACAGAAGCTACCCGTAGCATTCGATAAATTTGTATCCTGTTTTGCTAAAAATAAGCTAGGTTCGATTTTGACAATTAAAATGGCAAGCATCACATCTCTGTTTCCTTCAGTAGAGTGGTACAACTTTGAATGCCGATCACCCAGCTTTACATAACTTTAGACAGCTATAGTATTTTTTTCTAATCCGATTAAAACAGGCTTTCTATCCAAAGGACACCTTATCAAAAGTTGTATATTATTTTTCCGATTCCCGACAGTAGTTCAGCTATTTGTCCGTACCCGTCTTTGAGTCATGCCTATCATACCAGTCCATGACCCGTTTTCATGTTGATTGCCGTACAGATTGTCCTTCGGCTCCACCAGAATATATCTGTTGATAAGGAGAGTTTCAACAAACTGAAAAAAAATTCTTACAGAACGTTATCTATAAACGAATTTGAAATTTTTTACAAAATAAATTATTATCCGATATTTAAACGAACAAACGTAACTAGGATTCACTACGAACAAACGTCTCTTGCGATATGTATTGAGGTCAAATACTCACTTGAAATTAAGCATTTTGCTCATATCATCCAGAATGTCTAAAGCAAGGCCTTCGTAGCGTCTGTTGTCAGCGGTAAGACTTGTGAAAGGAGCGCTATCCTAGGAGTACAAATTGTGAAATGAAACATCGCGGTATTTCATTTGTTTTTTTATTCGCCATATATAAATACCAAAAACACTAAATGATCACTCGTTGGCAAGAATCAAGACGGGCTGATTTGTATCAAAAACAGAAATATAACGGCATTTCTAAATAAATCCGTGAAATGACCATGGTTTATAAATAATTTAGATGTAAAAGCTACTCAAGACTACAAAAAGGGTGAAAAGTGGATATTTAGAAGGCAAGGACACCCCTTAAAGCACACAGGAACTTACATACACACACTACAACACATAATTGATTAGAAAAGTAACATTTATAACTACAGATAAAGAATCAATAGATTTAAGATCGTTAGACAGCTAGTTCTTCTCACAAGGACATCCCGATTTAGTAGAAATTATGGATTGATTTGTTTTGCAGATAACTTTGTGGATGATTTACATGGCCCTTCTTGGATAACTGTGTACAGCAGACTACCAGAAAGGCGTTTGATATTGAAAAGTAACAGAAAAAAGTGACGAAAGAATTTATGAATAATTAGAAGACATGAGTAAATATTTATGTTGGGGAGAGTTTTTAACTCAAAAAGCGGGGTAGCATGTTCTAGTTTTACAAAAAGAGTAATAGTTTGGATTGCACGTTTTTGATTAATGATAAGAGAATGAGTGGGACTCCATAGAGCACAAGCATATTAGAAATAGGGAAAGAGAAGATAATAGTATAGAGAAAGTAGCGTTTTACTGTTTATAATCATTTTAAATCCGTGATATGACACAAATATGTCCTGATATTTATTTCTCCCAAAAATACTAATGTGACTTCCAGGAAAGTTTATCAGTAAAAAATATTCATAGAAACTTAACTTCTGACACGTAAAGGCTGTATAATTGACAATAAAGGACACTGAGTTTTCCACTTCATATTAACCCGTCCATGCTTTACTTTGTTTGGGTAAATAAATCATTGGTGAGAAAACAGACAAATAACATCAATATTACTATAGAAATAATAAAGTTAGCAAATCAAAAGTCATAACTGTAGTTTTAACATTGAAACTTAAATTTTAACACATTTCATTTTTTCTTATATATATGTCTGCCTACTCTCCTGTATCTTTCGTTAAAATGATAATTAGATGACATTTAAGTGTGTATTTCTGTTAATTCAGTTTTAGTGATTGTAAAAAGTTGCAGAACTTGTGTCGTCAGCAAACAGTATGGCTATGAGAAGATCGTATGGTTTGACTTAATCATCTATATAAATTAAGAATAAAATGTGGCCAAGAATAGAGCCATGGGGCGAACCACATTATATTTAATTCGATTGTGAAAGTTTATCTTTAAAACAAACAACTTGGCTAAGATTTGACAGGCAGACACTGAATCAGTATCTGAATGAAATCCATAATAATTTAATGTTTCTGAAATAATTCTGTGGCTCACCGTGTCAAAGGGTTTAGATAAATCTAAGAACGTGGCAACTATAAATGACCTTATACACTTTGCTCACATGCAGCGTATGTAGTGGAATAATGACGACGGAATCCGCATTGAGATGAGGTGAGAATATCAAGAAACTGAGTAGAATAGAGATGGGTGGATAGTTTTCTAAATGTTACACATTGCCGGATTTAAATAAAGGATTAACTTAGCAGGCTTGAGGACAGAAGCAGTGGTAAACGACACATTTATGATATGGATTAGAGGAGACGACATGAGATACGTCTTTACTGATAGACATGGGTTTGCCATCAATGTCAGTTGAGGAGAATTTTAGGGCAAGTATGGCTGATTCAACTTCAATATAGGGTTAATGACTGGAATATGGAATTTATTGTGATTTGGATGAGATAAAAGGTTATTATATGATACAGCACTGTAAGGGAGTCTATTTAGTGTATCAGATGAGCAATGAATTCCACTGAAATCATACTTCCACTTGTTTGTTTTACCTTGAAGAATTTGTCTTCAAAGTAGGTTTACAATAGGACTTAATTTTACGGTTGAACTGATTTCGTTATGACCGATTCTTTCTATGATTGCCTGGGTAGAACGTCTTTAACTGTGGTCAGAAAAGTCTGTGTTTCACTTGAATGGATGTTATTTTAGAGGATGATATCCAAGGTTTGTATATTTTGTGTTCTTTCATTTCAAATTTATCTGTGGGAAAGGAATCATTGAATATTTCTTCAAAAATATTTTAGAGCCTTGGAAAATGATCAGAAATGTCAGTAATAAGAAAGCCTGAAATAAGATGTTGCACATTAATAATAGGGAAAATATTATCAATAAAAGTAGTCGAGTATAAGAAATTTGTATGGGCTTAGTAATTAAGGCAAAATAATTACATTTCAGAGTTTCGAAAAAAAAATGAATAAATTTATTTCAAAATCACCCAAAAGGGTGCATGTGTTTTTTTGTAGAATAATCGTTTTAAGATGCCCGATAGATGCTCGTTGAGACAATACAAAAATGTCTACAGTATAATCAACATTGTTGAGAGTGACTTCAAGAAACAAAGATTCGTATTCAACCTTGGTATAAGAGCTGGTAAAATTATATCTAAGCCGCACAGCCGTTACACATGTTTTAACGTAAAACGGCAAGAAAAAGATATAAGAAAATCAGAACTTATAAGTTGATTTATCAATTTATTCGCGACTGTTCATTTCGTGAACAATCCAACGAATAACAAGTAACACACGAGCAAAAAACAAGCAACAACAGCGGCATGGTGCTGCTTTTAAAATTATTCTAGTTGCGTCATTTATGAGCAATGTGTTAATAAATCATGATGGCGAATTGACATCATGCAAGTAGAAAAGCCAAAAACCCAGTGATATAATGATGCCTTCGCTCGTTTTCTGTGCACCATAGTTCCATTCTTGCTAAGCTTGAACAATTCTAAGGAAAAAAAAGGCAAACTTGTTTACATCTTAACTATGGCCTTTTACTTACACCGTGAACTGCCACTTTAAGTTCTATTCCACCAAAGTCAACGGAATTGTCCCTGAAGAGGCTCTTCCTGTATTGGTTGAAGATTAAGCCACGGTTCGGGATCCAAACTCCCAAAAGTTGTTTCCCACTGAGTCCATCCACCGACAGTCCATAAATCTCGTACTCTACAGTGTTACACATCATAATACTAGTCGTGATTTGATCTGCTCTGCAGGCCTGCATAATAAAAATAATATTTTAATGTTGTTAGTCATTCCATTTTAAACAAGAAAAAAATGAAATATTAACAATAACCATTAGGTGCGTTGGTTGAGCTAAATAACCCAAGAAGCAATTACGCAGAAGGAGTATGATGCTAGAAGACATGGAAATCAGATTTTTACAATGTATGAGCAATACCCAATCCCCTCCCTTCCAACAGTATTTACACTCTACATTTACACGCATATATCAGCAGTTAACTGCAGTCAATAATGTACTGATGGGCCTGAGTTATTGTCTTCTCACAAAACACGCCTCAAATACAGCCGTTAAACAGCTGTAACAAAACTGGGAACATTTGGGGATAAAACAAGAACTGTTCTTCCAAGAACAAAAGTAATTCATAAACCAACCTGGGACAAAAGTTCCTGCAAACCAAAAGGCCGACCCCAGAACGTTGTTCCTTCTTTAAAACAGGATTCTGATAACGTGTTGTTCTGGTCAAAAAAATAAGAAATCGCCTTGACTACATCGATCAGCTGATGCTCTGTATACTGCAATATAAAGTATTAAACGAGATGGACATGACAACTTAAGCAGTAGAACTGTTCATAACATATTTTGCACAGAGCATAAATTCTCGAAATATATTAAAAAATAAACTTCAGTGTAGGTCTTGTTTAAAACATATCCGTGAACCTACCACCTTCCATTTCCGAATTCAGAAGTGGTTTAATGTTAACTTTTTGCCTTATAGCAAACTGCCCACTAAACGTTTAGACGCAAGCCGATGGCATGTACTTTAATGGCTCCTTAGGGGCACAGACAAAAGCTTAACGTATCATTATTGTTGAATTTTACCGACACTGACAGCTGGTAGGGATCATATTAGACGAGCTTCACAATGGAAAACACATTCAAATAACACCTCGGTCGACATTCTCCACACGTTAATGATCTCCTGTTTTTTATATAAGTAATACGTTGATGACAAACGTTGACCCGAATGCTCCACACCAACACGCAAAAGGTTAATTAAAACCCGATTTACGCTAGGGCAAATACATAAAGAATAAAATTCTCTTAATTTTAGAACTATTTTCGAACCCTGACAAAATGGAAGTTGCAGTGGAGGTCTTGTTCCACGTACACTTAAATGATTTGGGTTTAATAAATCATCGAACCTAAAGAAAATACAATGCCTGGATGTAACAAAGGATTAGAACCCTTACCGTCAGTGACTCGGTGAAGGATGCCCACTCCGTAAGAATCGTTTTATATTTGCTTCTCACCAAAACAAAGTTATTCGTCGGGTCCTCCTGGCTGATGTCGAGGTCTGTTATGATTATCCATTTGTGTAGACGATTAGACTTAGTATTGTTCAACTGAAATCAAAGCAAGGGCAAATTACAGATTAAATAATTATAATTTATTAGTAAGACAATACTATAAAGTGTTACCATATTGATCCTGTTACAGAGACAATATGGAAAAACATGATTAAGGTAAAACTGATTAATAAACTTATAGAATACGGACAAACGGTGAAATCTGGGAAGACGCCAGATATAATGAATAGGTTTTCACCAGAAGGCAAGAGACGTAAGCTCCAACATACCACACGGGCTCGGATCAAACGATGCTGTTTTTCAGGTTGTGTTTCTGGTATTTTAATCCATATCTAAATAACTAAATGTGTTACATATTCGCTACAGGCGCTCTTCACAATTAACATGTTACTTGTATTGCAGTTATCCAGAACAACTCGAAATCTATCTAGAAACATTTACATTTTCCAGGTTGTGCTTATTATCGCCCATACCTAATATCTATGTGTGTTACATAATCGCCACATATTTATCTTCACAATATACATGTTACATGTATTGCCTTTTCTCGAGATGCGCTTATAGGTTATCCAGAACAACTCGAGATTCAGGTTTATTTAGAAACTTTTCTCTGAGAATTTATCTAGAACATGAGATGATTTATGGCTTTTAATTAGTCGATATCCCTGTGCCAGTGTGATTACCCTTGACAAAAATACATATATATATTCATAGGTGAACATTTCTCTCCTTCTGGCCATTTGGTCATAGATCATTTTCAAATCATGCCGATTGAAAAACTGCTGTTTTTCCTTCTGAAGGAAACCAAACAGAAACGCTTGGAGAGAGAAGCTCGTTGGAATAAAACACTTCAAACGTTGTATCCATTGTGTTTCAACCTTGAGCCAGTTAAAGGCTGCAGTGTAGACATTATTCCTTTTGTATTCTTATATGACCAGCCTAGCAACAGGTTTGCAAGTCTCCTAATACAGGAATATCAAAACCTTGTACCTAAAATGACTAAGCCTCTATCCCAGAGACCTATCATAGCGTACAAGAAGAACGCTCAAGGACCTCTTAGTTAAGAGTAAACTCCATTCTGTATCAGATAACTCGTAATTGCCCTCATCTTCAATAGGTAGACTAATGGGTTTATAACTAACTCTAAATGATACATTTTTCAGTTTGTGCTTATTTTTACCCATACCTAAATATCTATGCGTGTTACATATTGGCCACATATTTATCTTCACAATTTACATGTTACATGTATGAAATTCTCTTGGGGTGTTAAGCAAACTTTTCTTTCTCTATACATGTATAAAAAGGATATATATGTATTTACGCGTTGTGTTGTATTGGATCGTATATGGTTGTGTTATAAAGCATATGTAAAGAGAGATATATCTCCCCCCCCCCCGAAAAAAAAAAGCTCAAATTGCTTTCTTGCTACAGAAATCCGCCTTGCTGACATTTGGGGTTTTAAGGCACACACGATAACTACAAGTCGCTTTTTAAAACTGTTTTGTTGCTGAGGTAACTGCTCGTATAACTTACCAGTATATCAACAAGTGTAAGATTATTCGTTTTCACTAAATAGTTACTCGGCTCTGTCCATTCATCCACTGTTATTAGTGATATATCCCTCAGGACGGTCTCAATTCCTGCTTTAGATAACTCCTTCACAAATCTACTCACAGGAGCACCTTTTGGAATATAAACGGCCTGTTTGAATGTTAGCATATCTTATACCTAATAATTTTCATGATTGATTTGGGTTTTACGCCTTCATTTTAATCATATGCAGCGTGCCAGCCCAATGGGTGAAGGAAATCACTGTTAACCGTCTCATCGTGATCATTTGCTGGTGCAATTGGTACACAGTTTATTGTGATGGCTGCTAATGCTCGTCGACATCGGGCTAGGGTAGTGAACGATTCTTGGCGGGAGAGACAATTGTGAGAATGGAATAACCCGCGCGCTCACTCGACACACAATGAAGTGTGGGAAATATTGGGTGTGCAGTTTCCGCACGAGCTGTGCAACCCCGAGTGCGGGATTAGCTCATGATGGTCTGAGAGGAGGAGTGGGCATCCTCTTCCTGCCTGCACGATATATTTGTCGACTCAAAATGAGCATAAGTAGAACGTCAGAGCGTCATACATGCACGGGGATACCATACCCGTTATTTGCATTACTCTCCCACAATTAACATTAACTGGTGTTGAAAGTTGGATAAGACAACTGTATGATTGATCTCCTTTTCTTTTACTTGGAATGTCTGTCAGAGCATGAAGGAATTGTTTAGGCTACAAACAGAACGTTATACGACAGCTGTGTAATACAAAATATTCAATATCCATATCAAGACCATTTATTCAAACTGACAAACCATTATTAACATCGGTGGACAGAATCAATGTTTTCCACCCCTCTCGTATTACAATTTCCGCCACCAGGCTTGGCAGATAGTGAAACTGGTTAACAAAGTGCGTGGTGTACTTTTCATTTTGGTAAGAACTACAGGTGTCAAGATCCAGTCCTAGATGTGGAATTCGGAGCGCCTCTGTCATGGCAGATACTGAGGTTAACTGGGGACACCTCAGTGCTGATATTAACACATGGATGCCAGAATTCAACACTTCGTAGGCTGAAAAATTAGAGGAATCATAAAATGATACAGAATGTCTTACTCAGCAGTATTATATAATTACTGCTGACCAGTACTTAACATTTATTTTTCGATCAAATAGCTGTTCATAACATTTATCTCAATTCAGTTTTAATTACCGATTTAATGACTAAACGTAAACATTTTTTTAGAATTTTATTCTACAATTACATACTTACAATAACAAGTCAACAATTTATCGTAAGTATTCTTCGCGTAGTATAGGACAATTGCTATGGCCATAGCTTTAGTCGCACAGCGCTTCAAGGTAAACAAGCATAAAATATCGTACGACAATAAATAAATCGCGGACATTCACGCGAACAGTTATTTTTACATACGTCATGGAATGATGGAACTATATTTTTTATCAATGATACTTTGTGACATGGGTATATGAACGTTACTTTGCACTTGGTGTATACTACAGGTTAGTGAAAACATGTGAAAATAAGTGGAATAACAGTGAAATAAGAATGACAATACCTTTGTTAGTTAAATCCAAATGACTCATGGACTTGACAGTTCCCCACGTGATTCTGACAGAGTGCAGATTATTTGCACCTAGGTTCCTTTGGAGTAATGGCTCTATTGTATCTTTAAATAACCCAGAATTGGGAGTTGAATCATATATAATTCCTGAATGTTAAAAAAACATATTTATGTCCACATTGTTTCCGTATCATTCTTGTTCATATTATAAGACTCATATAATAGGGTATATTTAGTCCCTAAATCTCCAGCATCTAGAATGGCTATAGTGCCAGAAGTAACTCTCCTATGAGAGAGTAACGCGATGAGAAAAAAATGGGACAATCCCGCCGAACCAAATAAACGTTTCTTCACAGTCACGTGACTTTGAAGTATCAGGGAAATAACTAAGTTCCGATATATTTGCATTTGTCGACAGCATTACGTGACTTGTCAAGGCGGAGATTCAATCAGTGAAGGGGCATAAGTTATAAATGGCCATGTGACTTATTCGATGGTTATCGGTTAAAATTGTGTCTTTTGAAAGCTTACTCCTTCCAATTTGACGAATATTGTTGAAATTTTATCCCTTATTACACGAGATGACTGCCGATTTTGGGGCTCAAATTGAAGAGGACATAAATCTCGACAGACGGTAGGTGTTTGTTTGTTTTGCAAGGCCCATATTTGTTTCTTAGAATGCTACGAACTGAATCCCCTTCGTAGGGGCGATCTTCATCTAAAAGTAATTCACTGCCACTCTCTGTCCTATAAAATGTCAAAAATTATTAAATATCATTGGAGAGCTACTTCTGGTACTAGACTGGCTAACGTTTCGGAACATTCACATCAATTATATAATAAACAATAAACAATAAACAACACATCGAGCAGCATTGGGGATTGGGCTAACAGACCGTTTCGTAATAAGAAGGAGAGTGTATGTGCATGTACGTGAATCGGCGTACACAACTTTTTGGGACAATAATGTCTGTACGCGGATGCGTGCAAAAGAGCGCGAGAA
>JAVFBZ010042463.1:0-10567 GCA_032466195.1 Katharina tunicata
TTGTTGAAAACAGCTACCCTGAGTAATTTAATGTTACATTTCCGGTTTCAGTGCTGGTCAGAAATTTCTGGACCATTACAGCTGAAGCAATTCTCTCTCTTCGACGTGCTGTGATGGCTAGACTATTTACACGAAATACCATCGCTAACACGCGAATAAACAGACTTGCAGTTACCCTTGATCAGTCAGAACAAAACGTTTGGCTTCTTTGACAAATATTCCGCCCATAGTCTAGAAACCAAACTACGGAATAATGTAATCATTTTACTAAAGGTACATACCAACTTGGACAACACCCGACGATTTGATAATCAAAAAAAGGTATAGACTGCAAGGAGGCTTAGGCCCACAATTTCAACGCAAGACAAAAGCATGACGTCATCTTCAAATAAAGGTTATGCTGGTCCCATTTGTCTCGTTTAAAATTTTCTATTTAATAAGGTCAGATGTGGTGTTTTATGACGTTTTCGTCGATATAAATAATTAACAAAAAACATGTATAGCTGTTTCACTAAGAGGCTGATTAAATTATACCGCACAACATAACAAGTTAAGTAATAAAACTCAAACGGTTTGTTTACATGTTTTATGATTTACTCTTTTAAATTAGCTATACATGTGCGGATACTTGGTGATTTTATTGATCTCAAAAATTTGGAGCCTCGGATAAGTGTTAATCGATCAGCCATCAATGAAATGAACATAAATGAAAACAAATTACCTTTGTATATTCCAAAATGGAGTGGTTTAGCTAGACTCACTAGTGAAAGAGCGACACAAAAAACTTGATACATAACGTAGAATTATATTTCTGAACTTTCAGAGGTGACTATCTCCATCATCAGCGAATTGGCAGATGCAGGTAAGCAAAGTATTAAGAGGCAAGGATTAAAACATTTTGTTATAGATTTGCTGGTAATTTTACCATAAAACCAGTGTGGAAAACCGTTTTGATTTAGTATTGATCGAGTGTATTATATGGCCAGAGAACAGTTGAAGCGAGTTACAAATTTTCCATGCAACTTAGAATTCGTGCTTTAGATTTATATATTTTTGTATAAATGCAGAGAAAGAGTATTTTGCTTGCCTCTTTATTGGCTTCGTTACTTTATTGCGTTATTGTTTATATAAATTTATACTTTTGTTGTTTGTTTGCGTCTTACTTTCTTAAATAGACGACCACGGACATACATGTGTTTTATTTCGCCAGTAATCCAAGACTTATCCCTCGAATTGAAAATAGCAGTTTTATAGCTGCAAGCAATAAATTTGAAATAATAAGATTTCAGCTCTCGTCAATATCCACCAATACCTTACCGTGTACAATCGAACAACTTCTCTCGAAACAATTCCCAATTAGCCTTCTCATAGTTCCACAAAAAGCGTTTATAATCGGTATTTTTAGTTATAGATGACGAAATCGTAATATAAGCGGGACAGTGATCACTACAGAAATTTGACTCCTGACAATAATATCGGGATATTATAACAGATTATTGGATATAATAGCGTTCCAGTGATAGGTCTCTGCGACAATCTGGTTAAAACCTAGTCTACTGATTATGTCGCTGAGGTGGAATTTGGGTTGGTCAAACGAGTTTTCATTTGGATTACCAAATACAAAAAAAAAAATATTTCTATTTTTTCAACTACGTTTTCTATATTTTCGGCCTGTATTGTAAGGAGCGGGGCTAATATATGTTGACTTGGAGTAACGTCGGTACCTCAAAGGGTTGTCCAGATGTGACACCCACAGACACATCCTAAATTTAATATTCCGGCAGAATTTTTGGTTTTCGTTAAAATTGATCTTTTACTAACTCTACAAATCTGGGGTGGAATTAACAAAATGTCTCTATTTTTTACTTGGTAAAACAACATGTTATTCTATGTTAACACCTACATTTTGGGTGCGTATATTATGAGGAAGAGCAGTTCACTGATTAAACAGAAAGACATTAAAGTTACTCTTACCCTTTATGGCTCAAAATTGCAAATTCGCAAAGTTGAGATAATAATCTCTACCCTAGAGACGAACGATATAAATAATTGAATGAGACTATTGTTAACATTGATAATCAAGTTTGACTACATGATTTGAAATAGTTGTGCTTTGACAGTAATTAATTATTGGTAGTTACCTGGAAGGGGTTTAATGGACTGATCGGAAATGCCCGTTGTGAATGTATAAACAGTTTGTATTTATTAGGTATTTACAATGTTTGTTAGCTGTCCTGGTTGTAAACGCAATATGCATACTGACACCACAGGTGGTTAAATAGTGTTAATCTATTAACAAGATTGATCACAGCATGGACTGAGATTTTACATTATCAGTCCTACTCAGTTTCATGGGAAAAAACTTGTTTATTTTACCATATGTACAAACATCGTTTGTAAAAAAATACACAGATGGGAACAATTAGGAAAAATTAACAAATTTTTTGAATTTTTTTTAAATTAAGAACATGACTTTTGCATGAAATCGGTAAACGTGTGGAGAAATAGATCAGAAATACATTTGAGCTCTTTTCTCTGCTTTCCTTTTTCGCAGTACAGTATTTATTATTAGCTATTATTAGACCTACTGTAATGATTTTTGCACAATTCATCTCAACATATGGAACTCTGGTGATTGGGTTGGAGCCTCCTGTGCCCTGGTGCTCTTTGATCTACGGTGGTTTTATAAATTTTATAAATTAATTTTTTTTGTATATGTTTTAGATTCTATCTCTATCTTTGTATATGTAAATATGTATATTTTTATCTCAGCTCTGTGGAAGATCGGCCTGATTGGCTGAATGGATTTCTGAGGATAAAAAGTTTATTATTATTGTTATTATTATTATTATATGGTTCCCCTCGCCGATTGGGCTTGCACGCCGTCATACAAGTGAAATAACCTTTAGTACGGCGTAAAACCCCAAAGAAACTAACAAAAGCATATAGAACTAAAAAACGGCCATTAAAAGTTTTGATATCTGTTTTCGATTTTTGAGATATATTTATAAGAAGTTAACATTTCACTAATTTGACCCATGTTTTGGATTTCTCAAATTTAAGACATTATTGTAAGACAAGCAAGATAAAACTAAATTAACTTTTTGGGTGCATATGGCGTACTAAAAGTTGATTTAATAAAGTACAGTTGACACAAATGATGCAAAGAAGTTGCGATTTGAAAAAGAGGTAGGCCTACCACAAAATTACATGTTATGATATACATATTTTTCTGTAGCTTTAAGATTTTTTTTCACATATGTTCTACATTAAGAAACAATTCACAATATATATACATGTGTTGTAAAATTAACAGCAGTTAAGAAGTAAAACGAAAAGAAGTAAAACAATCGGTTGACGGTAAGAATAACCTTAACTGTATCATAATTGAGTGTTTGCCTTCTATCATGCTCATTAGCTCAAATAGAGGAGCGATGTTTAGACATGCATTGCCCGTTCACCAATCTTTATTTGAAATTCGAAATACAAGCACTGTTTAAACTAAACAAATGTACATTCAAAAAAATTATTCTCCCGTAGTCCTTGAAGTAGGAAAGTTATATCCTGTATCTCATCTCTAAATCCACTGATTATCTCCGTACCGAGCTGGTACCCCCCTTTGTATTATACTTCGGTTCACTTCGGTGACGGACCTTGTATGTATACGACTAGGCACTTTGAATATAGCTTTGCAAGCTATAGCGAGGCTGCTGACCCTTGACCTGATCAATCGACCTATGAAGCAATTTAAGCTCTTTCATGTGACATGATTAACTTGTTGCATTTGTCGTTTCGACCAAATGTAATGCTAAATATTTCTATTTTATTTCTTTGCTGCCACTTGCCCTATGTCCATTTGTTGTGGTGTGGAATGCACTTCATGTCCTATAGGGTGCGTTTTTTTAAATGAGATACAAGTTTTGTCTGCAGAAGTAAATACATGCATGTCGCAAATCGCCATTTATTACAAAAAAGCCGTTTAATCGGAGGTGACTGAAGTTACCGGATATAGGCGATTGGAACAAGAATGCCAGTACCATTTCAACTCTCCCGTCACCACCAGGTTTCTCATTGGTTAACAAAAACGAACAGTACAATAAGTATGTGATTGAGTTGTATATCATCCAATGACAAATCCATTAAATAGAGTGGTGTCTTGATTTTGTCAGAGTTGTTTGAAGTGGTTTCCTTCACCAGTGGGTTAGTTCGCCATCATTTGAGTGAAATAACTTTAATTACGGCGTAAAACCCCAATCAAACAAACACAAATCTGTCAGTTTTAACGAGGACAGTATACTGCATATTCCACACATGTTCTGGAGAAATTTCCTTGGAAATCATTCCAAACAAATGTTTTCATGTTTATCACAAATAAGAACAGAGTGGAATTGTATTTGAAAACTAGCTCGAGAATTATCCTAACTCATGTTTGGGCCAGAATGGTGTGGATACCGCACGAATAAAACTTTTATTTTTGCATCAACAAGCAACGCTGAAATGAGCCTCTTTTAATTTCTCCTCGTTTAAAGAAACAGATAGCTTAATAGTAGTTTTTTCCCTGACCGCCTCTATTGTTTTCAGTTGTAGAAAGATTGAAATGATACGCACAACCATATCCGTTTAGCTCAATATCTATGAATAAAAACAGAGGACGGACTCCCCCAAACCACCCCTCTCTGGTTATCTTTGGTAAGCAACGCAATTATTCTATTTAACCGTTCATCGCTGTATTTTGCCACTCACTAATGCTTCGTGACGCGATAATTATCTCTGATGATATTGTTTTCCAAAGCTACTTAACGATCTAATGACTGATTCCGGTCATTAACGCTTTAATCAGCAGCTGATAGCCAGGTGAGTAGGCGTTGGAAACAAACGCTCAACAAATGCTTTGCACCCAACCTGAGCCTGGTCAGTTCATTTGACAGTAGAAGATTTTTTAGGATCAGAAGCCGAATCAAAGTTGACTATGTATAAACTTATTATACATGCACTGTTTTTTTGTAACGTTATCTCTTACAAATTTCAAGAAACAAAGCCGACGACACCTATGGCTGAAGATGTCCAAAGCGAAAACCTTGAAACTCACCCGATGCAGGTTTATTGGGCCACAGAAACAACCGTTCCTTCAACCCCGCTCCACGCGTTTTCTTCTAGTGAAACACCGACAAAGAGAGCTATACCCAATAGTTCAATAATTCCATGTAGCAAGGCAGGCTCTTTCAAAGAACTCTCAGGTAATTGCTCATCTGGTATGGGTGACATTGAGAGAATTTGTGGCTGTGATTCTACATGTTCGGTTCTCCACAATTGCTGTTGCGACAGTCCGTTTGTCAACGCGGATATGCCCTCCAAGAAACTATCGGACTGTGTGAAAGGAATAACAAAAAGACTTGCCCTCTCATCTCCAGCTTTTCTGGTCACAAAGTGTCCAGTTGATAGGAAAACGGATCGTTTTCGAAGTTACTGTGAAGATCCATCTGAGGAACAACTTATCAACAATGTTCCTTGTTACTCGCCTAAAACCGGTCTAACTTACGTGAATAAGTTCTGTTCACTTTGTCACAATGTGAAAGAATGTATAGAATGGGAACTCACTTTCCAATGCAACAACCCATGGGCGCCATTTGGTGACATAAACACTCTAGATAATATGAAAGCCATGATTGACAGACGATCCTTTTCGAGGCGCGGATGTCAGTTTACAGTTCAACCTAGTTTTAAACAACCGGTAGCACACTGTGTGCAAGCTGCCATTGACTTTTGTCCACTATTCACTTCAGACGTGTTGTCCCAAAAGTGCCACATGTATTTCAATCCAGTGGCGATCCATTTTCAACTTTACAGAAATATTGATTGCTTTTATTGCAATAATAATGTCACCTTGGATGAAACATCCAGCCGGTTATATACTAAGAACGGGTTGGTCCCACTCTCCTTTGTGTTAGATCTTCAACAAGTAAGTTGCAAATTAATTAACGTCTGCTTTGTATTCCACATCATTTACTACGAAAACGATTTCCAACCTAAACCCGTAGAGCATTTTAGGCTATATCTTCCATTCACGATTTATTTAACAACCTTTATCCCCTACTCGAGACGCTCACGCAGATTTTAATGTCATTATTTTGTCTGAATCTGTTTTATTTGGAAGTTTTACTGGGCTATATATTCATATGATATTTTGATTTTAAAGTATATTACCTGTGATGCATTTAAGTCATTAGCTATTTAGAAGCTCCATATCTAACCTTTAAGCACAACTTAATTTCGTTCACTTACATTCATATGTATGTACTAAATTTTTTGTTTTCCATAATCGTTAAAATATGTATTCAAGACAGCTCAATGTAAAGTTTCTGGTGCGCATAATATTGTATTGCATGCGTCATTACAATTTTAAACCTGGAACCTACTCGAGATATCTTATATTGGCGATTAGTTTACAAACTACATCTTCATATTGCGGTATAGTTTCAACCTATATCTTCATACTGCGGTATAGATACAACCTATATCTTTATATTGTGGTATAGTAACAACCCATACCTTCATATTGCGGTATATTTACAACCTATATCTTCATATTGCGGTATAGTTACAACCTACATCTCCATATTGCGGTATAGTTACAACCTATATTTTCATATTGCGGTATAGTTACAACCTATATTTTCATATTGCGGTATAGTTAAAACCTGTCTAAAACTCGCATTACAGTTTAAACTTACGTCCTCTGTTCGGAATTTATTTTGAAGTATATATCTTATAATCGCAGAGAGTTTATAAATAAGATTTTGAACCCTGGACATAGTTTTGA
Organism: Katharina tunicata; assembly: GCA_032466195.1. Lineage (NCBI taxonomy): Eukaryota > Metazoa > Mollusca > Polyplacophora > Chitonida > Mopaliidae > Katharina > Katharina tunicata. The sequence goes on from JAVFBZ010042463.1 coordinate 6,821, forward strand.
CCTATATCCTGTTTTTGTTACATAGTTTACAACTTACATCTTCCACTGGAAATATATTTTACTACCTATATTTTCTAGTCTCGACATTGTTTACAACATACTTCTTCCACTCCCGTTCAGTTTACATCCAACATCATCATCTATTTTCTATATATATTACGGAATACAATATATTCGCGATATAACTTTAATCTTACATTATAGTATATATATCTTCATCAAGCGATATACTAGTAGTTTACATGCCATACTACCTCGCGATGAAGTTTACAGCATACACGTATATACCTTCTATTTTGAGCATACTATATCTCCTATTCCTCCTTAAATCCCAATCTGTACGATTGTCGTGATATTTGTTTGGATAGAGTCCAGATGTGGCCTCTTGTTGTTCAGTTATAATGATTTAGAAGTATCAGTTTGCTATTTGTTGACAGGTGGAGAAGCAAGAAAGCGTCAATAAGAAACCAAAGACACCATCGTCTATCATCAGTAAAGTTAACGGGTTCTTTCTGACCGAAATGGCCTATGCGCAAATCACAGGGGCGAATATGACAGAGGTGGATGCGAATGTACTAACTAAAATCGACTTTGCATGCGCTGATAATATAAAACATGCGCTGACTACGGGTTTGAAGGCTTTTGATCACAAAATACTTTTATTTATGGAACGAAAACTCTCACACCAGAAGCGAGTATTCCGACTCGGTGTTTCAATAAAACAAGAGATCTTGCTGGGCGAAATTCAAGAGGTGACCAATGCGACGCGGGCTGTTTCTTTTAGTTTTCAGTTGGACGAGAAGTATAATATAACTTGCTGTTTTCACTGGAGTGGAACGAGTAAGAACGTCAAGTCAAAGACACACACACACGTCGGACAAATGACCAAACTAACTAAGAGAAGTGACAGTCCTGTTCTTGCAAGTGCATGTCCTGCAATATGGAATCCTTTCCCGGCTTGCATCGTTTTTCTTTATTACGTTGTAATCCTGAAATAACTTTTATGACTCTGGATATATATCCATGACATTCACAATGATTTATTAAACTCATCGGTGTTTAACGGCATGCGCAAAAGTATTTCACTTATATGACAATGTTCCGAGGTCGACAGGGTAAGGTATTCGAACATTTACAGTGTACGGTGAGAGGGACTCAGCAGTCCAACGCTCAATCCATGGAGCCACGACAAGGCTACGTAAGCAAAGGAAATATGACTTAATTTATTTTCAAAAATAACAGAGGAGAACTTTTTTATCGTAACAATTTACTGTTAAACGTTTGACTTCTTTGAAATAAGTTAATTTATTTGATTAAAAACATTTGCTTTTAATGGATTTGTTATTTCAAAGATTTATTTCAGTATTTGACTTGTACTATTGTACATGTAGTTTTATCTTGTATTTAGTGCTTGTAATATGCTGTGTAACTGGGAACATTCTGGTAAAACCCACAAATATAAGTCTCTTACACTCAAGAAAAGTACGACGGAACAACTGATTCCGGCTTATTAGATTTCGCACATGGCTAACGTCCAAAATGTGTTTCCTGTCCTTAATTGTCTGCTAGCAAGTGTTGTTGAGGATGGTTTCCATTAGATCACACGAGTGAAATAACCGCTGGTACGACGTAACAGCCCAATCAAATAAACCACAAATCGAACAGGACTAGCAGTTGTCTTCACTGGTGCAAACAGACATTCCAACTTCTTCAGGGATAACTTGGAAAGTAGATTTTAAAGGTGATTCGCGTTGCTATATTTGACGGTTTGGGTCTCTGTTTTTTAGTCCTATTTTGTCGTACGCTGTCTTCAACATCTAGCTAGACCAAGGAACAAAAAGGCTTTAGTTATGTTTTGTCGTTGACCAAATAATGTCTTAATGTTATGAATGCTGCTGCATAGTTTTATACTTCCATATATACAGGAGGGTGGTTGTGAGCGGGCTGTTTGCTGTGTGCTCTGAGCTAAAAGGCATCTAGAAGCCACTTTATTGTGCCGTCCTGATTTTTGTCCTGGGAAGGTATCGTGGTGTATTCTGTGTTGTCATCTGCCTGTGTTTAGGCTGGTGTCTTCCACTGATTGGACTGGCACGCCGTCATATGAGTGAAATATCCTTAAGAACGGCGCTACATTGGTTAAAACCCTCGATGATAATCTTCTATGCAAATAATGACTTCGTGTTCCGCAACACCCTCATACCGCCATTTGTGTTGAAGCTCAGGTGTCTCTTGTGTAAACTACTTAGTAACATTGTGTAATTGGTGGGCAATCAAAGTAACTTTTTTCTACAATATGTGATGTCATCTTTTGCAATGTTTATTACATTTATTTAAACTCCAAAAAATCTATTATTTGCGTAGGATTTAGGTTTTTTTTTTTTTTTTTTAGCCAAGTTTGTTACCAGTTCATTTACTATTCCTTGGCGGATTTCTGATTGATATTTACCTTTCACACTTGGGGATCTTTCTCTGTGTGTACGGCATTTAATTACTGTTCATGAGAGGAATTGTATACACGTATTTGTTCGTCTGATGAGGGTTTTACGCCTTGCTTAATGTTGTTTCACTCACATGACGGCGTACCAGCCCAATTCGTGAAAGTACAATAAACCACGGCAACAATACTCGCGCAACACAAGACAAACGATACATTTACAACACCAAAGACAGGACACCACAACAATTCGGCTGGCCGATGTCCCTGAGCGCAGAGAGCACCAGGGCTCAATGAATGCACATCCCCTGGAATTGAGATTGATGTTCACGTGTTTTTCTGGATTTGTTGTGTAAGCTACTTTCTGTTTGTCCCAATGGGCCAATATTTTGACTCTATACAGGAGTTAAAATCACCACTAAGATTGATCGAGTCAAAATAATCCGGTAGGTCCTATTGTGTTGTTGTTGTTCCAGGACCATTCCACAGACAAAGATCCGTACAAACTGGACGTATAACACTATCACTTACTATCACTTGTTAGTAATAATCTCATTGATTATGTTTATATGGATGGTTGTTTAAGCATTATCCTATTTCGTTTATAATAAAACAACTTCGCCACTCTTTTAATATTTTCTTTATTATTAATTTCATTCGTTTGTGACTGGGAATTTGGAACGAAAAAATATTTGTAAAAGATTCTGATTCTCCCTACTAAGTGCTCTTTTCTATCGAGACGCTCTATGCATGAAATGATTAATCGAATAAACCCGTTTGTTTGTTATTTGGGTTTCATGCCGTACTTAAGGTTATGTCACTTACGACGTTCCAGCCCAATCGGTGCAAGTATCCCACGACGTTGGCAACATAGAAGACGTCAAAATAAACTTACAGGACGCACACCAGAAAACCACAACAATTCGGCTTCCTGGTTACACATTAGCTCCGAGAGCATCAAGGCACCAGTAGGTTTCCATCCAACCACCCCCTCGAATAACCCCGTATCTACAATGCTGTGAGGGTATTATGTTCTTCACAACTTAAAAAAAAAGGTTGAGACGTCTTTTCTATTATGTCCAATCAAATATGGTCAAACAAAGGCTGTGCTGTGGATCAGTTCGTTGAGCGATTGACTGCTGAGCCCCCTTCGCTTTAACCGGGGTCTCCGTGGCGGAGTGGTCAAGAGCGAACACTAGAGTGTAAAACTTTAGTGGAAAACGATGAATTCTACAAAAAATGTAACGGCAATTTTATTACACCTTGGCATGGTCTATAATTTGAGTATGACTTTGCTTTTTTTGTTTTCTTTC
>JAVFBZ010042485.1:0-17116 GCA_032466195.1 Katharina tunicata
GTTGATACGCTGTGTTTGGGATGTGCAATACGAATTGGCATGTTTTCATATTACAAAAATCAATTCGTAACAAAATAGTTTGAAAACAAGTTGGTATCGTTTCTTTTGGACACTAGTGTAGTCAACATCAACACAGGTAACAAGCATGTAAATTGTGCTTAATGGATACACATTTTGAATAACTTCCGGACTGGGCTGAGTTAAACTTAAACAAATATGTTAGCGTTCCTATTAAGTCACTCCGGTTTTGAAGAGCCCCGAGCTACCGAGATATGATTGTAACGAAGAGCAATACATACAGCGACTTTAGGTTTGTTTATTTACATGATATCACAGGCTTCCCACACTCACCAGTGTTACCGTTTTTAGATAGTTCTTCCCATTGGCAATACATAAATCGAAGCAAAAGACCTTTGGAAAGTCCAAATTAATTGCCTGAGGGTTCTCAGAACGTTTACCTTTATTGCGTCTTTAGGATTTTAGCATATATTTCTAAATGTAGGTTGGAATTCGGGTGTACAAACTAAAATATTTCGTTCTATCTGTTGATAATAGATTCATTTATAAAGAAAAGTCCGAAGCCGTATAAGGTATATTTAATGTCCATCTCATCTTCGTTTAGTCCTCGTCAAATGCCATCTCGAATAAACACCAATAGTTCAAGGTACAAATAAGACAATGCTTGGCGCAACGTTGAAAAGAAAACTAATAGTGATTTCCTTTGGTTAATTGAGAAACGATTTCTACATTAACACGAAGCAATGCATTTTGTAATCGCCCTGTTTTGATGTGAACTATTAATAGCAGGTGTGTTTGAATGTTCAAAATTGTGAGAAACAATTATATCAATGTAATTTTCTGCAAAGACCATTAACCTATATAATCGCGGCTGTTTAAAGGTGGGAGCCCCCTGTGCCATTGTGTTCTGAGTTCAGGGAAGCCGAATTGTTGTGTAAAGGTAACATGGCGCGTTCTGTGTTGCCAGAGAGGTTTAGGGTGATTATCTCCTTCGATTTGTCTGGCTCGCCGCACATGGGTGAAAATAACCTTAAGTACGGCGTAAACCCCAAACAAACCTAGATTAAAACTTAAGTGTTTAGCTGTTTCAAACTTGCAAAATTATTTTAAAGCTTTTTGTGTAAACCTTATTCCTTCTGTCTGAAAAATATTTTTATTCAATTAAAAACGTTCCAACGTTTATATTATGCTACCATTTGTCTATTTCATCACTTTGAACAATTACAACCATTTCTTATTGCTTTGGCAAAACAACTGCTGAAAGTGCTGAAACATTTATCTTTTTGACAATGCTTTTCTTTGTATTGAACTAAAGAGCAGTCTTTTGATATTAATTTTGAAGAACATTTAACTTAATTATGTTTCCAACAAAGAACAAATATATTTTTTTTAAATTGACTCGTAGGAGTTATTTGTGCAGTCTACAAATTGCGTTTTTGTTTGCTTATGAACATTTCCTTCCAATTATCTTACCCTTGAATTAAGATAATTTATAACCTAGTGGAACTGATCGAATTTTTTCTCAAATATAACAAATCAATAAAATAATTTTAGTAAAAATAAATAAGATTTGAATTAATAGTTCAAGCATTCGACATCGGTTACGTTTTTAAACCTAACAATTGTTTTCTGGTCACTTTATTTTCTCACCGCTTCGAATGTTTTTTATGACCAAATATTGTCGTTAGGCCATTCATATCGTCTTAAGACCTAGAGAGCAGGCAAACTAGATTTTCACATAATTTACACTTACTATATATATATCATACAAATTCCGTGACAATTTGATTCGTGACTGCAGAGCGAATTTCCCTTTTAAGTCTATAGCATTTATGTTAATTTACCATAAGTACCATATCCTGTTGCTAAGACTCTGCTCTTGTTATAAAGTCCCATGAAGTTTGGTTCGTGCCTCAAGCAAATATAATTCATTATTGACGGGATTTGCTTGAGGTTAATAGAAACTTGGCAAATGGGAAAACCTCTCATTTACTTAGCAGGCAAATCTGCTGTCTGACAAACTGCTGTGTAACGACACAAAAGTCAACCAACGTTTTAATCTCATCGTCGCTGGTTTGGGAATCAGATAATTTCATTTCCATACCTGATGTATCAAAAGTATTTTTGGTCGATTGGCACAAATTGGTAAAGTCCAATAAAGGAAAGATGTATGTCTTTTGGCACTCTCCTAGTGGATTTCCTTGCCTTTGTTGCGCATTTATTGTTTGGTGGAGCAAAACTGAACATATAACTGCTGATAATAAGGATAATTGGACTATAGTAGATAATATACTTGCATATTACAAAATCTAAATGAGAAAATATGTAAACATCGATGCAATGTTTGGTAAGCTAACAATTAGGTATCCCTTTATCTTGTACGGATGTATAGCTAGCCACACCGTTAAATCATACACAATTTCAATGTTTTAAAGTCAGTTTATCGAAAGAGGTTGCTGGTAAACATTTTCCTGTATGAAAACAAAGTTACAAATATTTTTTGAATGCTCATCAAGTTTTAATAAACGTAAGTTTCGTTTTTATGTTCTTGTTTCGGCCACCGTCGCAGTCTGCGCCCTAAGTGGAGCAGGTATATATAACAGTTTTTTTTTTCATATGTATATTATCATTCTTATGCCTAATTCACATTTTCCGCGGCGGCCGTGGGGTCTAAAATATCTACGGCCAATAGCAATTACAGGGCCGCCGCAGCATTCGCACGGTCACAGACTGTAGCAGTCACATATGTTATAGTAGCCGCATGGCGTATTTTGAATTTGTAGAGACAGAAAATTTGCGGCTGCCGTGCGGCCTTTGAAGTGATGACGCACGGTCACCTTAGGGCGTCCCTGCGGCGGTCGTAGGTTTTTGACAAATACCAAGGTAGCCGCAAGTCTGCCGCAGGGGAACCATACGGCGACCGTGCGTCATCACTTCAAAGGCCGTACTGCAGCCGTAGGTTTTCTGTTCCACAAATTTCACAAGAAATTTCATACCAGAAATTTCATTACAGTTTCACAAAGTCTCCCAAGTTTTGCACCATGCCTCCCAAGAAAAAAGCAGCAAAGGAGAAGGGGAAAGGTGGGGTGGCCAAGAAGAAAATCAACCGAGTCCCTAATGAGCCGGAGGAGCAGCCATCCACGGAGGAACAAGAGTGGAAAGAGACACAGCCAGAGCAGGACCATGATCCTGATGTAGAGGATGAGGATGGGTCTCCAGCTCTCCAAAGTATTGTGGAGTTCTATAGAAGTTCTATGAGGCCCATCCATACTTCTATAATCTGAGACATGATAATGAAGTACCGCAACACCAAGCTGAGGGAGGCGGAACAGGCGGAGATAAAGTGGACTGGTGAGTATTGGAAGTAATCCTGTTACATAGTTAGCACTATCAGTACTTTGACCATTTTCTCATTTCTGTAATTCTTAAACTACTGATTTGTATTGCATCATTGTCAATTGTCCAAGTCACATGGAAAATTCCTCAATTGTGTAAATACATAATATTCACTTTCCTCTGACACCTTCTAATGTGATTTATTTATGTTTGCAGAAGATCAAAAGAAGGTTCAAGAACCTTCGTAGTGGCTATAGCAAACCCAAGAACCGGGCCGGATCTGCGGGGAAGTCGGGCCAAGCGTCCTGCAGATTGACCAGTGGGCAGGAGTGGAATCTGCGGAACTTGGCCTTTCTGGATGAGGGCGTTAAGCCGCGGACCCAGGGGCAAGATTTGGGAAGGGTAAGCATTGGCATTGACTTTTTGTGCGTGTAAATGATCCTCTTCTTTGTTGTTATATTGCCAGTCCCTGACAGCACATTTATAGAGAACCGCTATTTTAATGTACATCCTGTTCTAGTCAGTCCTTGACAGAACATCCTGAGTGATGCATTTTCATACTATTCATCATTCTCTGCGTCCTTTCATTTGTCACTTAAAAACTGTTCATGCTGGTGCTTCAGGTTGCTGACAAGGACGATGACGTTGTGGAGGAACGGGAGGACTTTATGGCATCCGACAACGAGGACGAGGACTGAAGGTCGGAAGAGGGGCAGCAGTGCTGACAGCCTAGACAGCACTTCCAAGAGCAGCACCAACATCAGCAGGAAGACGAAGGGCGGAAAGAGTACGCCCGATGCCAGGGAGATCCTGACAGAGATGCTGCCGGGGAACCGGAGAAGGGACCGGGAAAATGGAGAAAAAGGTAAATGAAAACCTATTTCATGATAACCTAAACTGTACTTTGACATGTCATTTGTCATATGTTTTGGGAAATTTGCAATTATTCAGGTTTTAATATTTTTCTATTTTAATAAGTTGCACTGTACTCTTTTGAAATTTGCATTGAAACAGTTTTCATTATTTTCCTTTTTGTTTTCTGCAGATTAGTTTGACTATGTGGCAGGGTACGTTATTAGTGTGTTTACTACTATGTTCCTGTAGGTGTGGTATGTGTACTACATTTATTATTGTATGATGAGACAATATATGATGTGATATTTAATAAAGTGGTCCCTTGGTATGGTCTTGAAACTTGATCTATATCTTGGTCTTTATTCATCCCTAATTAGTTTTTATACCTAAAATATGCAATAAAGCTAAAAAAAATAAAAAACAAACACCATAAAGTAATATAATGAATCAGACACAAACGAAACTTCTGTGTCTTATTCACTTTATTCTGATCATCAAAAAATAACCAGAAATATGGCACTTAATACTTTTAAAGGAAATTTTTCCTTTGTTTCGAAGTGGAAATTTTCCTTTGAAAGTATTAAGTGCCACACTTATGGGGTTTTTTTTATTGTAAATTTCTCGTTCATGTATTGATGTCTGCTTCTTTGTTTATTGTGGGATAAAAAGATCTAGCAGACAAACTGGGTGATATGCTACTTCTCAATACTTTATTTTACAAGTAGGATTACATGGTCCATTTAGTTCGCGAGTTCTTGTAAGGTCAAATGTTATGGCTCTAAAGTTCACTTGATGGTCCAATATAATATTTCACCAGCTGATAGTTGCCTCCTGCCATTGCATGCTGTCGGCATCACTGTTGAAATAGTGTTTGATGTGTATCCGAAGCTCTTTGCCAGCACGGTTCTCCCTGGGAGCACGTAATGCACCCTGCATGTCAGTAAGGTAGACTGCAGCCCTCCATGCCCCTGGGACAATCACACTGGCCGTCTGCTCCCCGTCAAGATCGGCATTCTGCAGGTTGGGAAGCGGATCCGCATCAAGTTGTGAAGTGTCACACACGCCTTGGTGATCTTGGTGGATGTGACGGGGGTGGTCATTAGGGTGAGTAGGCACCGGAAACGGTGGGCAAGGATGCCGAAAGCATTCTCAACAACCCTCCCGGCAGGGGAACACTTGCAATTGAAGATCCATTCATGGTGCGTGAGGTTCCTGTGGGAGAAGGGCTTCACCAGATATGTTCGCAAGGGGGACGCATCATCCCCGAGAAAGAAGTATGGAACGTCGTGGTCGTCGTTGGATGAGGGCTCAGGGGGAGGGAAACCAAGTCTCCCTTCACGGAGGTCGGGCTCAAGGGAAGACCGGTTAAAAATGTCTGCATCAGAGGCAGCTCCGTCCGCACCCACATGCACTTTCAGGAAGCGGTACTCTGCGTCAACAAGCCCCATTAGGACTGTTGAAAAGAAGCCCTTATAGTTGAAGTAGGCGCTTCCAGACTTCGATGGCTTCTTGATCTTAATGTGTTTGCCGTCGATGGCCCTGCAAGTGTGAGGGAAGTTCCACCTGCCCCCGAAGCTCTGGGCCACTTCCTTCCATCCATCGGGAGTTGAGGGGGTCACGAACACCTCATCCCGGTACTCTTCGGAGATCGCATCGCACACCTGGGGCACAGACAGTAATGTTGTGTTATGTGCCACCCTGAAGCTAAATGCAAGCGAGTGCTAGGAGTCACCCTTTGCCAGGAACCGGAGTGTTATGGCCAGCTTCAGGCCTGGCGTAAGAGGGGTCCTGGCACCGTCGCTTGTGGTGATTATGGGAGCGACACGGGCCAGCCTCTCCTTGAACATTGCAGGTTCCATCCGCAGAAATCCCTAGATTCATGCATCAGCTCCTGTATCAGGTTGTCGTATTGGCCCAGGGGGACACGCCGCAAGAGCCAGGGCTTCACCCAAATCCTACTTCTTCTCTGCTGCCAGTCTCGCTCTCGATTCACCCGGGTCAGCTGTATCCGCAGGTAACCCAGCCTCAGCCGGTCGGGAACAACCAGAACCATCTGTATATAACTTTGTCTACAATCAATATGACAGATATGAATGATAATATACATATGAAAAAAAACTGGTATATATACCTGCTCCACGCACGGCACAGACTGCGACGGGGGCCGTACGGTTGGCATGCAGCGAGCGTACGGGAGCTGTGCGTGGGCCTTACGTTGCCGGTAATGTGCGTCACATACCGCAAGACAACCGCACTGGCACCGTAGGGCCGCCTTTAGGCTGCCCGATGGCACAAATGGAATTTCTGCGGCCGCTAAAAGTTTGTTGGGTCCGCAAAAGTCAATTGAAATTCATAAAACACTAGGGCAGCCGCACGGAAAGCAAGGCCACCGTACGCCCGACGTATGGTTGCCTTGGAACCGCTCTACGGAATGTGTCCTCAGGGCATGAACAGATTATTATGATTTAAAGGTGCCACCGATTTCTACTCTGGAGGAGTAATACTGATTTGATGAACCGCCCTTCGGTGGTGAGAGATTTTCTGGAGGCATACAACTCGTAACGGACACCAATTGGGAACAAACTGGTTAGTGTCTATACCTGTCCAATGGGATTATCCTGTTATTAACTGTTTGGTCTCCATATACACTCAGGTGAATAGATTTGGTGTTATTTAGTCCATTTCGGGACCTACATGTATGGATAGATATTTTAATACTTTAGAGACCTAATATTTGTTACCTGTTCATATTTGGTGTCCTCGATAATCGTCGAACTTGACTCGGACTGAAGGGCATACTAGTTTGATAGAGTTAGGTACTGGATGAAAGGTTGTGAATGTTCATTCTGATTACTGCTTACGTTGACTGTGTTGTTTGTGGGGACTCCTGTTTTAGGGAAGAAGTGATTGGCGGAGCACGTTAGAACAAACATGACCTGTACAAGGCAATGGCCGTTCCTACCGGATAGAGCAAGTTTAATTTAATAGAAATGCATGTTATCGCCAAAGAATAGCATTAGTCATGTCATTCAATCACATCTACACATGTAGGTTATAGATCTACTCTGGTACCGTATGCTAGATATGCTACCCTTAGGTATTCAGTTAATCAGCCTGCTGCAGATGACCACTTAAGTTAATGGGAGTATTTGGTCAATAATACATCATATGGCTATGTTTATAAAGCAAGATGCCGACAAAACAGGTTTGGGTCGTCAAGATAGAATATAGAAGACGACCACTTAATGTAATTGGTTAGCCATTTTTAGCCTGTGCTTAGCTTCTACCCTGTAAGCGTCAACAGATACAATATATTTGATGCAAACCTTGTATTTTCCCTTGAGTCGACCAAGAAGAAATGACATAAAAAGCAAAGTCGACAACGATCGAATCGAAATTAAGACAATTAACCAGAATGTTTTATTCTTTATTAAAAAACAATCTCGCATATTAAATTATGTCTTGTTAAAGCGGCTTTTAGAAGCTGGGAACATAACAAAAACATGAAGACTGAGATGAATTTTCAGAATATACCCAGAAGATGAAAATCCATCTCAGTCGTCATGTTTTTGTTATTAAATTATGGCCGAATTGACAAAAACACATTAAATGGATATAAAATGCTTTGGGCTTTCTTTTCATCTACATTTAGTTCGCGTTCAACGACACCCACGAGAATGATATAATTTGACCGCTACAGCCTCAAAAAACAAGATGCATTAGCAACTGGTCCAAATGGAAACTGATTAGCATACTATTGGTTGAAAAAGTGCAAAATTCCGTAATTGAAAAAAAAAATCATTGCAAAGTACACCAGTGCAAACACCATTCGGTCGTAAATAACTTTACCGATAGGAACGTAGAGAGGGAATCATTTACGATAACAACCCGTCTTTTAAATTTTGACGCATTTTGTATTCCTGTTTATTGCAGGACTGATTATAACTGCCGGTGCTAACCATGAATGGTCAAGCAATCAGTGGAAGCAATATAATGCCCCTTCATAGTTCCTGGATATTGAAATCAATATCATCAATTTTGTTAACAAAAACGTTATTCGTGATTGCCTATTCCATAAGGTCAGTGTAACTTATGCGCTAGTTTGTTTTTACTATTGTGCTTAACTGCTTGCATTTAAGTATTTTTAAGTATTTTCCATTTTAAGTACTGATTTCAACGAGATAGAGATGTCTTGAAAAATATCTGTCAAGTTTAAGTAATTGGTTTGTAAGAATCAAAGTAGTTTAGACTTTAACAAATGTCAAATGATGATTTATGAAATAATCTATTAAGAAATTAAAGGCCTGTTTTCTGTCCTTGTTGTTAGCAGCGCCGAGCACAAATCTAACAAAGATGTAAAAAGAACATCAAAGGTGTAAACAACACATAGTGAATATATACGCGGAAATTCACAAAATCCACGAGTAGAATATCTGAGCAAGTGCTTCTGAGCATTATTAAGACACATTGTATGATCCACGAAAAGATCATTGAAAGGGTCCAACGGTCGTTTGTTATATGTTTAATTCAGCGAATTGCGTTTTACTGATTAAGTAAGAATGAATTCTTTACTCACCTACATGTAAAGCGCGTGTCCTTTGAGCAATGTGCCAGTTATACCTCAATAACATGGTTCAACTTTGTCATCAATTACCATTAAGCAGCATAGTTATTAACAAATTGCAATATTCTTGCTAGAGTCAGTTTAGTCCAGTTGACAAAACACTTATGTGACGGATTATTCATTATGTTTTATACTGGAAATCAGACGAGGTCCAAGTCAGGGCAAATTAACGGATTTGTACATTTAAACAATCCGTAAAAATGATAGCTATCTTTAACTTATTTTGAGGGATAATAATCCTCTCCCGGATGCATTTTTATTTGTGTTTGCAATTCTACACAACGACATTTTTGTTGATTAGACAGCTACTGGCATGAAAGTGTTGTAAGAATCTGAGTGGGTCTGGAATTTGTCCTTAGGGCACCCTTAGCGTATTACGATCGACACATTTTATCTTCAGAGCAGTAATACCGATTATATCAACCTTCCCCCAGGCGTCGGATAGATATAACAATAGGCATAACAACTGATTACAGACAGCAGTTGGGAACAAATTGGCTAATATCTATACTTACCATACCCTGTTCTTAACAGTTTGGTTTCCATACAGACTTAGGTGAATAAATCCATTCAATTTCGGGACATATGGGGATATATTTTAATTACTTTATAGACCTCATATTTTACGGTGTTCCTGATTGGTGTCATCAGTAAATGTCCAACTAGATACTGGCTGCGGGGTATAACCGTGTGGTAGGATAAGATACACAATGAACTGCTTACTGCATAAGCACCTATGTGTTGGTTGAGGGGAATCCTGTTTCGTCATTTGGGGAAGAGCGGTTTGGAGGATCACGCTTGAACAAACCAAGTCTTTGCAATGTGCAGATTAAAAAAGTAACTTTCCTCCAACTTGAGCATATCAGATGACACTTTAATTTAATAGAAATGCATTTATCTTATACGAATAGTGCAAGTCTCGTCGTTCAATCACAGCCGGTTAATGGAAAGACATGCACCCTCGTCCTCTTTTTGTCTACATGATTTTGAGTGAATGAGAAACTATCTTGCTATGATTGCTGATTGGAGTATTTGCGAACATAAATGAATATTCAGCTTAACTTATGGATGATTCATATACAGCAAAATGATCATTACCCTGCGTTCAATGGCACCCACGAGAGTGAAATTTCAAGATATATTAGCGAACTGGTCCGTAGAGAATGGGATTAGCATATTATTTGTTAAAAAGGGCATCACTGCATAGAAGCATCTGAGAGAGCTTGCAAACTCATAGTAACTCATATGTGGGTTTCTATGTTATCGTTATAAACAGTGCCGTGACTTACGTGGTCCAATTGCATGTAGAAAGACACAGGTGCAACAAAGTAACGATTTCAACGAAATAGAGATCTGTAGAAAGTGTGTCCTAATAAATCAAAGTAGTTAAAAAGATCGTTGCCATATGATGATGCAAGATGAAGAAATTGGTATTGCCACATTTTTACTCACAGCTTAAATGCCCGTATGTTATGTTCTACTCGTTGTTAGCAGCTCCGATCCCAAACCCAACAACGATGTAAAAATAACACCCAGGGTGTAAATAAACAAACGTGAAGAAATACGCGGAATTATAATCTCACATTTTGATGAGGCGTAATAAAAAATCGACGTGTACAATACTTGAGCAAAAGCTTCTATCATTCTGGTTCAACTTCGCCTATCTCCGGTACCATTCGTCACCTCCGATTATTGGCTTTAGTGTAATGACAGGCCATTTTAAGCCCGTTAGTATATTTACCGCTGCAGGCAATACTTGTATCGCATGTAGATAAACGGATCGTATTGGACATCGAGTGCATTCCACGCCAATAAAAATCGACATAGAGCAGGTAACAGCAAAGAAAATGAAGAAATAGAATAGAACTATTTATCACAACATTTGGCCGAAATAACCAATGCAAACAAGAGAATCAAGTCACGTGAAAGAGGTGAGCTGGCTTAGAAAGAGTAGTGATATGTAAAACAAACAATGACGTATATATATAGGTCATTGGTAAAAACAACAAAGATTCATGGCTGTCACAGTGGAGCAAAACAAAGCATTTTTAGAAGCCATCACTTATGAGAAGACGATGCTGGGTCTACCAAATGTCCAGCTGAGAGAAAAGCAATTGGAAGCTCTATTGGCTATATACGACGGAAAGGACTGCATTACTATACTGCCCACTGGTTATGGAAAAAGTCTAGTTTTTTTAAAATCCTGTCATGGCTTTAACTGAGAGTCATCAACAAGGAAATCGATGGTTGTAATCGTGGTGACTCCACTATGACTCCATTATGCAAGATCAAGTGGTATGTTGATTGCAGATTATTTGGTTTAGTTTATGGCCATTTCAAATTTAAATTAACCTTAAAAAGAATGAACAAATTATCAGGATCAGGTCTCAACCGGTCAATACCAATTATATTTATAAATATGATTAATTTAGAACTATTGGTGATTGTGGTATTCATGTGGTGTTAGCAATCAGTGAAAATTGTTTGCTGAAAAAAACCATAACCAATCGATATTGAATTACTCTGCCGGGTACTGAATTATTTCATCACATATACACGGTTGAGGGTGGTTGGGTTGGAGCCTCTTGGCCCTGGTGCTTTCTGAGCTAAGGGCAGAGAATGCCGATTTATTGTGGTGTGTCCTGGTGGTGTCCTTTTTTGTTTATGGTATGTAAATGTTTTGACCTGTCTTGCATGTTGCCAGTGCCGTTTACGGTGGTTTCGTTCACCGATTGTGCTGGCATTTATATGACTAGAACATGTCAGTAAGGCAGTGTCTTTATATAATGACAGTTGTATTAGTCAGTAGGATACATCGATACAAAATAGAAATGGATTTCTCTTCTGCATAGTAATTCATGTGTTGATTCATCGAAATATATATTGTAAATCCGGAGCCCAAATCTTACCTGGAAGAAGTATCAACACATGAAAACATTCTCTGATCTGTCGAACCTGCACCCATGCTTTCTGTCACATGATGTTGTTGACATAAAAGAAGTAGTTCGGCTATGAAGTATTTGGAGGGGATTTCCCGCAATCGGATTTAGGCTGAGTGGCCTCGTTTTGACAATCCCTAATATATTCAACATGTCCACTCATTACATACAAAGTCTGTCGCCGAAGTGAATCAATGGACCATTTTATACAAATGCTATCTGGATTTGATGAAAAAATCCAGGAAGAGCTCGAAAAAGCTGTTATAAAATAAAGTAGCTCAAATTAATTATACAGTGTAGCTACTTTAAAAAAACATTAAACATGAGCGAGACGATGGATATGATCAAGCTTACATCCCCAGCCATAAACAGTTTTTAAGATTAAACGTTCATAAAAACAATTGTAAATTAATATCTACAATTGTAAATACAACAAGTGTGTTTTCAGTAGTACAATATAAATATGTGTGAAGTAATGTAGAATCCAAAGAAAATCTATTAAAAAAAGTAGAGCTAATTGTAAAATGACATGAAATATGCATTTCAGATACGCTTGATAAGACTATGTGTATGGCGTCGGGGAAGCACCTGTGTCTAACCAGAAATGTGCCAGGAATATGTATCACCATGTAGCATCATCTTGTGTGATATCTTAATGGGTAATCGTCGTAAGTCTTACCGCTTGACTCAAAGTTTATTTGTCAATAGTGTTCAAAGCCCAATATCCACAATCAACGTCATATCACTAAGTTGGCTTTGAACAGCTTTGTCGATGTTGAGAACAATTCAACTTGACTCAATGAGAAAAAGCCGTTGCCTTGACCCTGAGAAGCACTAACATGCTGTATCGACCACAAGTCAACTGTTCACTGCAAATTCTGATCATCCGTGATCCAGTATCAACCTTTATGTCCAGGTTCTCGATCACTAGTGTTGTATGTTCTAATTGTGGGCATTTCTACACTTCAAGTAAAGTGTTAATCTTAACATGGAAACTGAACAATTTGTTTGATATATAAAATATATTAGGAACATGTTGCCCTCAATGTAGTTATTCTGATGTGGTCCTCTATCAATACAGGTTACGTTCGACATGGGTAGAAAAAGAGCAATTTAACAGAATTCTTCTGCTACGATCGATCAACGTTTTTAAAGAAGCTTTCTACTTGTAAGATATCCGTACTTTTGTAAGATAGAGGAAGTTACAGTGACGGCTGAAGTGATCTCATAAGAACTTTGCAAGTTTAATTCTGTCGTTTCCTTTTCTCGTACATTTCCCTAAAATAAATCGTATCGATTTAGAACAGTTTTTTTTAGGCGGCGGTTAAGTTGGCTTAGTTTTGGTTGTGCCAACCGTTCGAAAAAAAGGAAACAAAACCAACTAAAGCATGTTTTGTCTGTGGCGAGAAAAAATAATTAAATCACATTAAAGTACGAAAAGGAATTAATACCATATTAACAGCCAGGGCGCCGTTGAACACATAATCTTTGGTATTCTTATCGTATAATTGCCGTCCATATAAGTTTTCTCCGACCTGAGGTGAACATACGCCTCCTGTGTTATTTTAGGTGTGTTCATGGTCATCAAAACATTTGTCGATATATGTAGCTATTGTCTGTCATAGGACGATATGAGCCGTCCCAGTGTTGCGACTTGACAAGATACTGGCCGTGAACTATTTGACAGTAAGGCGCGGAGTTAGGCTTCCACGATCGTTGTATTTAAAACGGAATATCCAACACAAAGAGTAATGGATTGAAAACCGAATATTCAACCCTAAGAGTAATGGATTAAAAACCGAGCATTCAACCCTAAGAGTAATGGATTGAAAACCGAATATTCAACCCTAAGAGTAATGGATTAAAACCGAATATTCAACCATAAAAGTTACGGATTAAAAACCGAATATTCAACCCTAAGACTAACGGTTCACCGCACAGGACGTTTTCAATTAAATTAAATTGTATTCTAGCTCCGGTAACGAATCAAAAGGTAGACATCATTTCAAACGAAAGAATCAAAAGGTAGCGATCATTTCAAACGAAAAAATCAAAAGGTAGAGATCATTTCAAACGAAATAATCAAAAGGTAGCGATCATTTCAAACGAAAAATCAAAAGGTAGCAATCATTTCAAACGAAAGAATCAAAAGGTAGCAATCATTTTAAACGAAAGAATCAAAAGGTAGCGATAATTTCAAACGAGAGAATCAAAAGGTAGCGATCATTTCAAACGAAAAATCAAAAGGTAGCGATCGTTTCAAACGAAAGAATCAAAAGGTAGCGATCATTTCAAACGAAAGAATCAAAAGGTAGCGATCTTTTCAAAGGAAAGCTTAAGACATTCCAGTTTATGTAATTTGTATTAACACTGCAGTAATCAGCAATCATAAAAATAATGACGTATTTTGTGTTGTATCCACCATTTCAGTTTGCTTCAATCATATTTACAGAAGTTTATTTTAATGTTTCATACATTTCATTAAGTATTATAACTTTTGACAAAGTGTTTTGCAAATCATTTTTGATACGTCAATCACACCTAAATATATTTCCCTGATACTTACCGGATCGATGGTTGGCCCATCTAGAGATATTCGTTCATATGTCGATAGCATGCATAAATTTTGTCTGTACGGGTTTTTCAATTGGTTTTTAATTGTGTTATCATTTAATCAAAAGAAACTCTAAATAGCTCTACGGAGGTCATTGTGGATACCCAACCACCATGTAACTACATTTGTAAAGATTCGACTAAAAAGACACCTATGGTTTCAAAATTAAGATTTTTAAAATTGAATAACCGGGTGAAGATAGAGTTTAGGGTATTACAAAAATCAACCACAGAGGTATTGAAGTGATCTTTACCATAACGAATATGTCGACGATTGTTAAAGAACGGAGGAAGTGGTATTTGGTTACTAGTTGCCCCAGGCGTTACTATAGATTTTCACAAATTGGTTTAACATGACTAACGGATTGCCAATCTCCAGTACCGAGACGATTCTTAGTGACCCTTATACTTAAGACAGACAAGGGTGGAAAGGCGGATTCAACGGAAAGAAGCTATATCAGCTAAATGCGTTACCTGTAGTGACAACTTTTGTCTTGTTGAGGGTAACGAACCAGAATCAACCAAAAGGTTTATATTCATCAAAAAGCCAACAAGGAAGGCCAAGCATTGTTCCGGTAAGAATACTAGAGCAATTTTTTTTTTAAAATAAGCTTTCCGATAAGCCTGTCGCCTTAGTAAATAAAAGTTAAGAAGGAATTTAAGTGAAATATGCATTTAATTATGATCCATCATTGACATACTATAGTTCGACTAGAGTTATTTTCTACATTAAAAACATCATTGAAAGAATCGTCGTTTTGCGGTAAACGATATAAATCACGCATCAGCTAAAATCGATATGAAATACTCTGTTCCTTGCTTGCTTCAGTCGTTGTTTCTATGTAAAATACACCGTTAACATTTCGTGACACAGAACAATTGCGCTAAAGTTCGGATATTCGTTATACGGTTTAGATATATTAAATCAGGTACTACATCAAGTCACGATGAACCGATAACGTTTAGAAAACAGTAAGCACAGCCTTAAATAAAGTAACCCTACTATAATCACAGTGTAATGGATCGAAACGCCCAACGTCTATCAATTACACAGCTTATTTTGCAGTTAAATTTTAGATTACGGATTTATCTAGTTTATATAAAACTAGCTTATGTTTATGTAATAATTATTCTAAATTATTAACCTTGAAATGTTTGTGTTTTATATATGATTTTATAAACATCTTTGGAAGAAAAAGTAAACTCATCCGATCTGGTTTTCGCTTCAATTGACTACAATTTATATAGTGAAGACGATAGAAAGTTTCTACCTGCCAATGTAAATTGCAGCTCCTGTTTAAATCAGCACGCAATAGGAGTTATATTTCGTACTAATACTCACACATCTCAAATTTAAAAATGTCCTGGCTAATTTACGAATAGATAACCGCTAAGGGCACTCATGTTACACAATCCGTTAATTTTTTAAACCTAATTATTATATTTTTCTTCGACTTGCACATTAGTTTACTTACGTGAATACATAGCTGTGGCACTGAGCTGTTACGCCAAGCCCTGATTGACTCTTCTCCACTGACTTTAGCTTTAATACGCTCTTAGACCGTCACATAATCCCCTTATGTGTTCACATTGATTCTGGATCGATCCGGCTGTGGGGTTAGCAAGCTATTCCGCCTCAGTCCAACAGAGGAAAACTATCAGTGTGACATCCACACAGACATTATCTGATGTAGCTGTAACTGTGAAAAGCTTCCCTTCAGGGATTCCTGTTAAAGTGACCATGTATTCACACATATTTCTCACCAGGTGTTAGTGACCTAGCTTATGGGAAAAGGAGATTAATAACTGTATCTGGGAAAATATTATTTAAATATTCCTTATATACGAACAAGTCAAAAGCACATATTAATTTAAGTGATAGGCAATTTAAAGTCTGGATATCAGAATTTATACATTGATATCGTTCAGGCTATTGGAAAAGTTTATTCAGAACTTACTGATAGGAGTGAATACATCTTTAAAACGGTAAGCTTATTTATATTCTTTTTAAATTAATTGTCATAACTAGCATAAATATTGATTCTGAGAAAACTATGTATCATATATTATAAGCAGTTTTTATAAGTGTCCACAAAACGAAGAATAATGATAAATGCTTGGAATTTTTTTTAGATGAAAAGGTTGCTATTATCTGTTAACTTGTGACTTGTGTGTGGACGGTGGCCTCTTTTGGTTGTATGTGCGACGTTTCCGTATGGATATGGACATCATTGCCAGTATCTGTGCTGGCACGCGCTTGTTGTTGGGAGAGGTCGTTGTCCACATAAAACTCATGTGTTCTATTATCAATTTGTGATTATCTAAACGTTTAAATACCAATAAATTAAGTGTAAATAAGTTGTGGATTATTCTGGTGAAATAAAAGAAATGGAAATGAAATGAATATCACATATATTTGGAGGTCGTGTTAGCCATTTCGACTCTTACCTCGACCTGTTAGTTGTTTAAAGCGCCGTATATACTTTGTAGATTTGACAGTTTGCAAACATCTATAGGTCCAACTGCTGATATGGAAGTATAAATAATGAATCTCATGTTCCTTGTTCTGGAAAACTAACCAGATTCCGGTTGGTTGTTATTGGAGTTAGGGATTCACTGGTTCCTCTTCTTTAACCTTGTGGGGATGACCTTCTCCAGATTAATGGAGTTAGGGATTCACTGGTTCCTCTTCTTTAACCTTGCGGGGATGACCTTCTCCAGATTAATGGAG
>JAVFBZ010042485.1:17216-28252 GCA_032466195.1 Katharina tunicata
TCTTCTTTAACCTTGCGGGGATGACCTTCACCAGATTAATGGAGTTAGGGTTTCACTGGTTCCTCTTCTTTAACCTTCCTCTTCTTTCAGAACCCATATATTATATTTTGAAGTAACAATATTTCCTAGCAAACTTATCTGTTACTGGCCAGTTCATTTGCATTGGCCAAGTAGAATATGCAAATTTAGGGACAGAAGTGTAATGGGCTTTAATAAATAAGTTCCTATCTACAGTTCTTAACCACACATATATTGTGTCCTTAATGGCAGATTAAACCGTGGTCACACTTTATTTACAAGTTTGACGATATAAATTTCGCAAAGGCAATGGTTATGATTCTCTGGGATCGGCTCGTGTTAGTCAACAAAGTAGTAGAAGTGTAGCTTTGAAAGTAGACCCTAGCATTTACATGTAGAGTGCAGACTGAAGAACACAGAGCACTCACAAAACCCTATCACTGTCACTTAATTAACATAAGGAGTCTCCTGCCGATGTTTTCTGAGAACAGCAAGTAAGTGAAGGGATAAGGGGAATGAGATTTTGTTACAGCCATATCCCGATACATGACCGAATCTATAGCACTATTGACTTGGACTGCGGCACAGTGTGTTGTTGGCGTAGATTAATGTCTATGATTTCATCTGGTTCAAAATAATCTGACCATAAACCCTTTTCATTACTGTTTCAGTTGTGCAGAAATAAACTAGTTAAGTTTTATTTTTGCTTTGAAAAATATTAATCTCCGAGTTAATGCCACTTCTGTGCCTGGAACATGGTTAGAATTGATTGAAATCGCCAATAAAAGTACTAGTCAAATGACCTTAAATATTATACCCGACTATGTATGCTAAAGCTGAATCTGTTCGCCGTCACACACGACCAATTACGAAAGAGGGCGTGCTATTGTAGAGACGTATTGTTTAATCACATACAATATTCTTCTCATTTAGGTTTGATATCAGTTCCATCATATCACAAATCTTATAAAGCCTACAAACAGCAGAACGAAGAAACATATCAAACTGGGATCGCTAACTCAATCATTCACTCCATTACTACTTTATCACTTCTTGTATCAGAAAGTGTAAATGTATTGAGCAGCGAGTTCCCACCGCTTATACATTTTTTTAATAATAACGTTTTAAAACACCACAAGAACTATTGGCGTATTTTGACTAGGACACAGTTTTTATCAACATACAGACAAACGGGTGATAGGGTGCCATGAATGTAAACGTAGATAATTCGATTAATGTGAGCTCTGGAAGACATGCGATGCTATCCAACAAAAGATGATTCACCTCACATGCTAACTCTAGCTTGGTGGATATCTGCGTTCCCCCGTGCCGTTACCAAGTTATATGTTTGGGCTCCTTCTTACAAACGATGTTTCAAGCATGCAATATACTCACAATGAAACTATTTTATTAAGATAAAGCGACCTAGATTGTAATATGGATTTGCATTTAGATATAATAAAGGACTTCTTATCAGTACTTGTTGACGACGATCTTATAAATACGCAGTGGAACACACATTGTAGATGTCCTTAATATACCCTTTTCACGGAAGGCGTATCGCTGCGAAGTTACGTGAGGCTGTATGCTCTTCAGATGCCACACATTGTGACGTGGTTCCCATATCATGACGTCACCGTAGTCAACCTTTGTGACGCTGCATGTGACACGGCATCTTTCAGGTCAAAAGAGCAGAAAGCCTCACTTTGATTTCAACATGGCGCTTTCCTGAATTTCGCCTTTTCTTACGGATTTATGAAAATCTGCATGTCATGTCCGTAAAGCTAGCTGTACCGAACGGGACGTCAAAGACCTAGTCAGAAGTTACACGTTCTGAATGTCAATAAAGCTAGTTGTACCGTACTGGACGACAACCACCTAGTCAGAAGTTACACTTTCTGCATGTCACTTCCTCCGCCCATAGTATGACTACATCGCATGTACTCAATGATTTTTATAGCCAATTCAATAGAGGGTTGAATTTAGACGATCCATACAGAAGCAACTAAAACGCTTAATTCTGTGAAGATCGACGGCCTGCAGCCTTCCAAATATGGCCATCTGAGTGTAACAGTGAGTCTTCCATGATTTGTCAATAAAGGGGGTGTATGTGGGGATAACTGGGGATAAATAAAAAATACTGAAAACGTGTTAACGATCATACAAGAAGATCGTGAGAAAACGTGATCAGTACAATGTCCGACAACGAAATGTTCCCTTTAAAAAACATGCTCAAGTTATTCTCCTGTCGGAATTGATGAAACTCTAAACCGACATGTGGCAATAAATGTTTAATTATTATTGTTAAAATAGAACAAGCAGCTGCATGTTTAAGGAAAACAATATACAACCACACCTGTTTGTTTTTGATATATCTTGATACATATTTCGAGGACAAAATAACTTATTTGATTATTTGTTATTAAACGCCAACGGATGCCTTTTCCATGACTAAAGGTGAGCGGAAAGCAGTCAGAACCAAATCCAAGTACGTTTGTTCTACTTAAGTGACCGCGTTTAGTTTCGAACAAAATGACCGACCATAGCTATCCGCTCTCTGTGCTTCCCAAAGAGGCTTCTTTAAACAGTGGGGAATATCTAAATATCTTCGATCAACAACGATCAGTCGATTAAGTAAGCGAGCAAGAAGACAACTCTCACAAAATCTATCCATATCCAGTTACTGACACTCCCGTGGGTAACCCTAAATATATCCAGGAACGGTGGAGTTTAAATCCACAAGGAATTGCGTTATACATTTAATATATCATATATATTCAGTAAATAAGACAATTTACCAGCAAAAGGAAGGCTCATTTTAGCTTCTTATTCCACTACTTATTGCTTTTCTAATGCAGGATTCGTGCGGAAGACAAAATTATGTCATAATTAAGATACTTTGATTTTTTTTTAAACCGTATATTGTTCTTGACACTGCCGTGAGCCTCACGTACAGAATTGCTTAATGTGTACATTTACAGCTTCATTACTCAGGGGCAATAAATAGAACATGACAATATGAAAATAAATGTTTATCACTTCAAAT
The DNA here is from genome assembly GCA_032466195.1 of Katharina tunicata. Classification (NCBI taxonomy): domain Eukaryota; kingdom Metazoa; phylum Mollusca; class Polyplacophora; order Chitonida; family Mopaliidae; genus Katharina; species Katharina tunicata. The sequence goes on from JAVFBZ010042485.1 coordinate 20,281, forward strand.
CATTTAGAAGACCGTATTTGCATATATAGTACGATCCACATCAAAACGGAAGACTAACGCGTTAAAAAGTCGTTAACTATCCGTTTGGTATGCGTTAAAAATGCGTTATCACGCGTAATATATAGTGAAAAGACACTGGTCCAGTAAGCCACACCCACAATCATCTGCGGAGTGGACCTCAGACTCGACACTGTCTCGTCGATAACGAGAAGTTAATGAAAACATTAACGTGTACATTCGGTGTTTCGGGTTATTTTTGGCGTATATATGAATATATTGTGTAATAAAAATACAATGTTGATACTATAATCAAATGTCCATATATTTTGCTCTCGTATACCCTCGTCAGGAGCCAACGACTGTATAGATAAATCATTTGATCTGGTACATGAGTTTGATTAAACCTTAGTTAGACATACAGTTTAATTAGATCTTGAATTTCTGGAGTATTTCCCTCAGCCTTTACCTCTTGTGTACGTTGTGAGAGGCTAGCTAGAGCTTGGAAAATCTCTGTAGCTATATACATTGGCATGGTTCAAGTCTCTACTGGTAAATAATGCCAGCTAGAAGTTTCACTTCTAAGGCTAAAGCCTGACGCGGGAAGGCCAAGTGTGTAATACGCATATCAACATCTTCTAAACGAAGATGGGACTTTTTTATTTTATTTATTCGTCTTATTTACCCAGGGCCCTCATCAACGATATACATTGTTCTTCCTGAGAACCCTGCAATACAACAAACATAAAATAGAGTTCTATTATAAAAAAACAATGTTATAAAGAATACATATATTCAAAATATATTTATATACAAAGATACATAAAATATAATATTTTAAAATTAATATTTACTAAATTGAGATTTTATGTATAAAATATTACATTAAGTCTAAAATAATTAATAAATAAATCAGGTTATTTTGTTTTGTATTGGCATGTTATTCAAAATGCTTTTTAAATTAGTTTTGAATTCTTGGAAATTGTCAGTATTTCGGAGTTAGGCTGGTAATGTATTCCAAACAACCGCACCGGAATACCGGAGTGATCTCTTCCGTGTTTCTGTCTTAACGGCGGGAACCTGAAGAGACCCTTTGCTCGATGATCGCGTGCTGTACTTATGTACTGTCGCACTTGGCGTGAAGAGATCCCTCAAGTACTCCAGTGGGTTTTGTTTGATGAGTTAATGAAGCATGTGGACTAGGAAATAAACACTGCTATTGACTCATGTCGTCTCTTGCAATAATTTTACTTCTTTTGAGACAAACATGAAACTGCGAGAGCTTTATCAAAATGAAGACGCTGGTGTGGAATACTCTACATAACCGTATGAATAAATCAGAGTATGTATCACCTTTGCAAAAAATACAACTGAAGATTACCTATATGCATATATCAGAAAACATATATATCATTGCGCCTACATGAGTGAAAATTGCTCATTAAATAATCTCAAATCCAAAGATCTTGAGTCTCTCGTCACCCAGGCGGCCAAAAATGTCACCACATTGTTTGTAACCGCGAAGACTACACATGCAAGGTGAAAAGCCAGCTGAGAAATATCAGCCAAAAATTGTTGAGCAAGAAATGCTTCAATATTCTCTCTCATATATCTAACAAGATGTCAACGCTGTATTTTCTAACCACAATACATAACCTGGGATCCATGCTTGAAGTTATGGACCCAGTTAACCCCATGTTACCGCCGGGACTGAAAATCCCCGGCTGGCATACAATTTTTCAAGTCGATTCACCAACTAAAAGTTGCGACGCCAACTTGATTACTTTCTCTTCAAAAGAGTGAAGGTAGAACCAATCTCATATGCATTATAGTGAAACAACGTATCGAGACAGTTACGATGTTAATCACATAAGATGTCATATCTTTATGCACAAATCTTGGATTTGAAGAAAAACCTGGAACATTAAACGGCAATCTCAAACTGCACTTCGGCATTGAATACATCATTAAACGACCTACAGTTGAGCTCCTAATAGTGATAAGCAAGCTTATTATTACGAACGAGTTCGGTTTTAATGGCAATGTATGCAGACAAACTGTGGGAGCACCACAAGGTGCAGCCCCTTAGCCTGAGCTATGTGACATAGCTATACAGAGCTACATTTACAAGCTATTAGAACGGTTCTCATTTCGTTACTTGTCTCCACGTGGAATTCCGAGATAACGGCTTTATCCTTTATTCTGGTTTAACTCAAATCAGACTGATTGTTCTCTTAATTGGCAAACAGTGCACACCCGCTCAGGAAATTTACCCCCTGAAATTTCACGGGATTTTGCTTATTCTTAGACACTACCATCTGTAAAGAAAATCGGTTTCACCGAGGTTATATTCCTCACATTATGAGATTACCACCAATCTTGTTCCCATGCTTTTAGTGGAGAAACCACTCCCCTCAGTAATACTGTAACAACTAATATGATTTCTAACAGAGATCGGCACTTCGGTATACTTCTTATACGAGGTTACAGAAACTCGGAAAATGAAGGCTGTGCCACATAAATCAAATCTGATCTTCGAATACACACTCTGGAACAAAACGTTAAACGTTGGTGAAAAAGGCCGCAAAGACGGATCACCGCGTTTTATCTGAGTCGTTTTGGTACCAGAACAACTGTATTTAAATACTGGACTCCTAAGTCAGTAAAACGTTCCCTAGCTATCCTCTCACAACATACACAAAAGATAAAGGCTGAGGGAAACTCCAGAAGTTCAAGATCTAATTAAACTGTATGTCTAACTATTGTTTAATCAAACCAGATACCAGATACAATGATTTATCTATACAGTCGTTGGCTCCTGACGCGGATATACGAGAGCAAAATGTAAGGACATTTGATCATAGTATCAACATTGTATATTTATTACACAATATATTCATATATACGCCAAAAATAACCACGTTAATGTTTTATTAACTTATCTTTTTCGATGAGACAGTGTCGAGTCTGAGGTCCACTCCGCAGATGATTGTTGGTGTGGCTTACCGGACCAGTGTCTTTTTCACATGAGTTATTGACACAAGCGGCCTGGTGATGAATAATCACTCTTGCGTGCGTAATGTCGGATCCGTGCATTGTAAATTACACACTGACACTATACCATAATGAAAACAGAAACATTTTTGTTGCGTGGCACGGAAGTGTTGATCTCAAACAACTCGACAAAAAAGTTTACAACGATGTGAATTTAAATTCAGAGTTAATCACGGAAAACATACAGAAAGTGTAACTTCCAACTAAGTGTTTGTCGTCCAGTACGGTACAGCTAGCTTTTTTGACATAGACATGCAGAAAGTGTAAACTCCGACTCTGTGTTTGTCGTCCAGTACGGTACAGCTAGCTTTTTTGACATATACATGGAGAAAGTGTAACATCCGACTAGGTGTTTGTCATCCCGTTCGGTACAGCTAGCTTTACGGACATAGACATGCAGAAAGGGTAATTTCCGACTAGGTGTTTGTCGTCCAGTACGGTACAGCTAGCTTTATTGCAGAAAGTGTAACTTCCGACTAGGTGTTTGTCGTCCAATACGGTGCAGCTAGCTTTATTGTAGAAAGTGTAACTTCCGACTAGGTGTTTGTCGTCCAATACGGTGCAGCTAGCTTTATTGACATAGACATGCAGAAAGTGTAACTTCCGACTAGGTGTTTGTCGTTCAGTACGTACAGCTAGCTTATTGACATAGACTAGCAGAAAGTGTAACTTCCGACTATATGTTTGTCGTCGCGTGCGGTACAGCTAGCTTTATTGACATGCATAAATTGTAACTTCCGTCTAGATGTTTGTCGTCCCGTACGGTACAGCAAGCTTTATTGACATGCAGAAAGTGTAACTTCCGACTAGATGTGTGTCGTTTCGTGCGGTACAGCTAGCTTTATTGGCATGCATAAAGTGTAACTTCCGACTAGATGTTTGTCGTCCCGTACGGTACAGCTAGCTTTATTGACATATACATGCAGAAAGTGTAACTTCCGACTAGATGTTTGTCGTCCCGTATGGTACAACTAGCTTTATTGACATGCAGAAAGTGTAACTTCTGACTAGGTGGTTGTCGTCTAGTACGGTACAACTAGCTTTATTGACATTCAGAACGTGTAACTTCTGACTAGGTCTTTGACGTCCCGTTCGGTATAGCTAGCTTTACGGACATGACATGCATAAAGTGTAACTTCCGACTAGATGTGTGTCGTCCCCTGCGGTACAGCTAGCTTTATTGACATGCAGAAAGTGTAACTTCTGGCTAGGTAGTTGTCGTCCAGTACGGTACAACTAGTTTTATTGACATTCAGAACGTGTAACTTCTGACTAGGTGTTTGTCGTCCCGTTCGGTACAGCTAGCTTTACGGACATAGACATGCAGTGAAGCGGTCAGTTTGGCAGTCTCACAAGCGTTCACACAAACGTTTAATATAAAGAAGTAAATAATAATAATAAACGGTATTCAGTGTGAGAAAATATATCCGAGGGCTCTTGAATTTAGCAGACATGAGTGATATTCACCGTATCACACAGCTTCCCGTTGAATAACCTATATAGGCAGGTTACAAGCACTTGAATTGCAATCAACCTTGGAAACATTTCAATACAGCGTTCTTAAAACCAGTGTCACCCCAGTGGCAGAGGGGCCGAACGTTTTAGCATCATTTGTTTCTTTTACATCATTCAAGGAAGTTAATTTCGCCGTCATTACATACTACTTCAATCCCATACAGCATTTCTATTCGATACACACCCGGTGCCTTTCGTGACGTGAAACAATAAACACAGTGTTCGGAAATACCTCTGGGTCGGTTTACATGGATTAAGTCACGTATCAGATTAAGTCTCGTGGAACTGATAGTGCCTGGAACACGGCAAGTTTGGTCTAAACTAAAGGCAACAGTAGTCAATCTTTTAACCCAAACGTCTGGTTTAACTTTGCAAATACAGTTACTTCGTTTTTCAGATCAAATGATGTATTCATTTTAAATCAGATTATAGGGTTATAACAGCCTGTATTTGTATCAAATATCTTGGATTCACTGTATCATTAACCTGTATTAAGAAGTTGACTCACATAATTAAGTGTAGGGGAGTTCAAGTATATTTTTTCTTATCCGATGTAGAAATAGATTTAAATAAAACAGGTGAAATCAATTCGATTTTTACAATTAACATTAACGTATTTTTTTTATATTTAATAATAAAATTCTTCTTCTTTAAGATATATAGAAGTCAAGACACCTACACTATCATAAGATATTATGGATAACATGATATTCAAAATACAGCAGAAGTTGTTATCCTAAATTGTTTATGTTATTCTAATATAATTCATACTTCTGTCTGAAAAGAAAACTGTTTAAGGAAGTTAAGTTTCGCGAACTTGACTTATTTTATAAACTAATGTAGTTTTGTTCTTCCGTGGTTAAAAATAATACGACAAGAATCCAATAACATGAAAATGCATCGAAGGTTACACATTGAGGTGTTATTTTCTCTGACAGTAATACAATAACGGGTTTTATACCTTGATGGAATCACAAAATGCGCAGTATTTTTACATCAATTCCACAATCGTGATGCATAATGCTTTTTGGGGATTAAATTTATGTTTATTTGATACTTAGGTTTAGAAAGGCATATATAATAGTACCCATTAGGGTTCAACAGGGAACTAGGTAAAGGCTCGAAAATATACTTTATTCCTTTTGTATTCCAATATGACATACCCAGCACCCGGTTTGCAAGTCTTCTTATACAGGAGTATCAAAGCGTATCTAAGATGCTTAAACCTCTCTCACAGAGACCTATTATAGCGTACAAGAGGGACAAAACTCTTCAGGATCTACCAGTGCAGACAAAACTCCCTTCGGTATCTGATAACTCATAACTGCTGTTATCCTTACTATACAGCCTAATGGGTTAATCTCTTGGTCTACATGATATTGTTTTAGGTTATATCCAAAAATATAGATATCTGTGTGTGCTATATGTTCACCACATTTTCCCCACCATCCAACTCGTACTACATTTTCTGGAGACGTCTGTAGGTTACACATAATAACTTGAGATCAAGATCTATCCAGGAACTTGTCTCCGAGAATTTATCTAGAACATGATGAATATTCTTCGGTTTTAATTAGTCGATATCCCTGTACCAGTGTTATTACTCTTTACAAAAAATGTATATCTTTTAGACTGTATGTTTTGAATTGGAAACATGTATAGTCAGACCTTTTATACAAAATGGTTTGTTTGTGTAATTCATTGTTACTCATATTGCGGCGAGCGACCACAACGGATGCAGGAAATCGCGTTCAACAGCATTGGCAACGGACAAGGACTCCAAGGGATAAAGACAACGCTCAAAACAGGTCGTCACAAACTCAGAGAACACCAGAACAAGCTCTCTCCACTCAACCTAAAAGTAATAGTAATATGATCTCGAACATTGGAATTTAAAAGCGAAGCTAATGACACTGAAACAAAATCGTAGTTCAGATACATGTAGTTCTATACTACTCGTCAATCCATTTAAACATACGAGTTGGTCTCATTGACATTATCATGTTTTTTCCAGTTAATCCGACTCCTCTAAGCACGCCACTAAATAAAAATAACACAGGTCACTGACGTTCATCTTGAGACCTCACCATGTCCTTTCTGGTTAACTTTTAATAGCGATGATCGTTCTAACGTTTTATTTTAGGAGTTTACGTCGGCCTTAGATCGATTTGACAGTGGTGTTTCCGAAAAGTGTTAAGCAGATTCTCGTCACAGAAAACTCCTTTAATACAATTCATCTTGATAGCAGGTTATTGGGCTACATCCCACTGGATATTTTTTCTTCAGACAACTTTATTTTTAAGTCTATTTCTTGATATCCAATTACTATCAAATGGACACCTTAATCATTAAGTCGGCATGTATAAATTTCTTTCAAAACTTTTTGCACGTTTATGTATAAATGAACAAGGTTAAGGCGGTTTTTTTCCCCTCAGAACATAACCAATTAAAAAAAAATGAACTACCTTAGTCTTACATTAATATTGTCAGCCTATTGTATTACTCATCGGAACGGACGATCGCCTCTAAGGCTGTTACTCAACGTTTCCGAGCAAGAACGATTAAGTTGCCTTGCAAAAGTATATTTCATGTTTTATCGACTATAAGTGCTTAAACTTCATGTGGATGTTTTACACCTTGCTATGTTAATACAGCCGACGACCCAATTGGATCAATATGATAGTTGTTTGACATCTTTCACATTTTCAATACCTTATTATAAAAACTCTTATCAATCAGATGTATTACAGTAAAAACAATTACCACTTTCTTGTTACTGATAAAAAATAAAATGACTCAAAGTGGGTCAATCAAACGTGCTCGCGTTTGGCTTTGTCTGCCTTCAGGAAATGACCCCAGGTATGGAATCAGAACTCACGAGATCTCATGTAAATTACAAGATAGATCTCTGAGGCCACATGGAAACTTATTGAAAGCGATCCACTTTGGCTGAGTTTTCCTCGTATGAATAGTCATCTCATGTACGATACACATTTTTGGGAACAATTCCTAATCAAGTTTATAGGTCAATCTATTAACCCCAAAATCAGGCGGAAAACATGTCCTCACGAGGCCTATGATTTTCTATATTGTTTTCTATAAAGTTTAAAGCACTTTATAGGTCAATCTATTAACCCCAAAATCAGACGGAAAACTTGTCCTCACGAGGCCTATGATTTTCTATATTGTTTTCTATCAAGTTTATAGCACTTTAAAGGTCAATCTTTTAACCCCAAAATCAGACGGAAAACTTGTCCCCACGAGGCTTATGATTCTCTATTAAGTTTATAGCACTTTAAAGGTCAATCTATTAACCCCAAAATCAGGCGGAAAACATGTCCCCACGAGGCCTATGATTTTCTATCTTGTTTTCTATCAAGTTTATAGCACTTTATAGGTCAATCTA
>JAVFBZ010042519.1:0-10565 GCA_032466195.1 Katharina tunicata
AGCCCAGCCATTGGTCAGACACTGCCTTGATGTAATACTGACTTACCTGTATGGGGTGGGTGTCTCTCAGGTAAGAGGAGGTGTTGGAAGGAGATTGGACAGACAGTATCACAGCCCAGCCATCGGTCAGACACTGCCTTGATATAATACTGACTTACCTGTATGGGGCGGGTGTCTCTCAGGTAAGATGAGGTGTTGGAAGGAGATAGGACAAACAGTATCACAGCCCAGCCATCGGTCAGACACTGCCTTGATGTAATACTGACTAGGTAAGGGTTCAAAGATAGGGATTGTGAACACCAGCTGTTGAGCTTCTTCTGAAACAACCTACAACAATTATAATATAAATCTTCTAAACATCTTTGTTTTGGTGCCAATAGATTTGAGAAAATTTTAAATGTTTCTAAGGTTGATTGTAATTTTATTCCATGCTTGTGTTATTTTTATAAAATTAAAGCATGTTAATGTGATTGGTAAAGAAAAAACCTTTGCAGACACTAGCAGCCCTGGTAAGATATTTTTAAATAATATCCTACAATAATACTGATTCCATTACAGATTAGCTGCTGACACAACATTGGTTCGTAAGTACCTAGATATATCTGTTTTATATCTTTTATTTGCCCATTATTTTCCTACAAATAACTTAAAATAAGTTTTAAAATAGTTTAAAACAAATGCAATGAGATAAGATTAAAATTAATTAATTCTTGTACTAACATGTTTCTTCTGCATCATAAAATACTCTGAATGATAGATATGGTGATTTTCTGGATCTTCAACCCAAATCCAAAATGGCTCTCCCGTCTTGCCGTGCACCTTGTCTTCCCACCAAAAGTCTGGCATAATGGAGAGCCTGACTCTGAGAACGCTGCGTGTGATTGGTTGGATGCTGGCGTCCAGATTGACGTTGGGCAGCTGATTGACACACTTCTTCACCACGCTCCCCATTCTCACATGGAATATCATGTGACCTGGTAAACAAACAAGACTTACAAAGATAAGAAATAAAAGTATATTTTACAATGAGATTTTATTTTCTTAAAGTAAATGTGAACTCAGAGAAAAAGTTAATTGATACACAGATTTTCTAAACCAAATTTGAACTAAATTTACTTTTTTAGGAATACATTTGTTTTAGTTCTTTAGACCTAGCATCCACTGCATGAAAAGATAGTTTTATACTGCCATAATTTTACAAAATATTGACCCAACTGAGTTGTATATGTAAGTACACTTTTGCCAAATTTTAAATACTTGCATACAATGTTTGATTGAGTGGGATTTAACACCATGCTTAAGGATATATCACTTATATGATGGAGGTTTATTCCAAGAGCAAGTAGTAACAGAAACACAGCCAAATATTGGATGTCACTTCAACTTTTAGCTCTGATGGAAGATTATGTTCCTCAAGTGATAAAGTATAACAGAACAAATATAAGCTCTAAGCATAGTTAGAGGGCTTATTATGCCATGTATATGGAGCAGTTTTAATTTATCTTGCAGATGCCAACTTTCATACCCATTTGGCATTTCTAAAACTGACATAAAACATATCGGGACACAATTACCTATTTCCTTAGCATCCATTTCCTTGAGTTTCTGAACGCTCAGCTTTTTCTGTTCTATCTTGTTGAGGATTTCTGGCGACAGAACTGAGAACTGGCGAAGTGGTGTCTCAAATTCCCATTGCCGTTTGTCCAGTGTTTTACTGAGAGTCAACAATCGACTGGCCATGACGGGCCAACCCTTCTTCAAGGTCATCTCAAATAAAGCCCTCATCACACGTGATGAATTCTAAACAGAAGGACAAGGTCAGGTCATATACACTCTTAAAAAAGCTTGTTTTAGTTCACAAAAAAGTAAAAGAAGATTTTATTTCAAACTTGATTGATTGTTTGTTTGATTGGTGTTTTATGCCGGAGTGTTAGCCAAACAGGTGATGAAGGAAACCACTATCAACGATACTGGCAACAGAGAAAGATGCGACAGGGCAGAAACCAGGATGCACCTTAGACGAGAGAGCACAAGGGCACAGGTTACTCCTGCCTGACCACCTGCTAATTTAGAATTGAGAAGAGACCGATATTTCAATAGTGTCATAAATAATAAAAATAATACAAGCAAATAAACTAAAAAGTCATTGAAAAAAGGAAATAATACTGTATTATGACAGAGTAAAGAATATGTTAGGCTTGATTTACGGTGTGTATAATGCTGTTCTCTAGGGTATTTCACTAATATGACAATGGTGTATGCCAACAAGAAACAGTGATACGAACAAAGAGCATTACTAATATAACCAAAATGTGAACTGCTCTGTTGAAAACTATTGTCCTCGGGTTATTACTGACAGCATGCATGTATGCTTGGAACATGCTGCCTGTAACCATAGGGCCAATCTGGATAAGCACTTAAGAAACAATGGATATACTAACCTGAGCCACATAGGCCTGATCTGAGGTGAGGGAAAAACTGTCAAGGTACTTCCTCCTGATGTACGACTGAATTAAAATGTTCACTTTGCCGTAAGTGTTTTCTGTTCCTCCGTCTACGTTTAGCACACAAGTGTCGTTTAACAGCTCATCCAGTTCACCTAATTCCTCATCACGAACCTGTGGCAAATCAAAAACTTACAGATATTAACAATATCACCATTTACATTCCTGATTGTGACTAACACAAGAAACATAACATTAAAGGGGGTGCTTGATCAAAGAAAATTTTGTTTAACATTTAAATTAATTTTCCTAACCCAGAATTTGTATTATGACACTTAATATTTGAGTATAAGTATCCCCAAGTCACCTAATAATAAATGAATACATCTTCGTTCAAAGAATCGAGAAACTAAGGGGTCAACAATCAGGAATTTAGAATTAATGTTTTTTGTGTGGGATCGGCCACATATTCTTCAAACCATTTCAGAAAATCTAAAATCAGACAATGTAAAATTAAAAGATAAAAAATGTATAACACAGCAACAACTATCTTAAATGTACGAAAGGTTTCTTGTTGTTTAGCAATGTCTCAGTCTGGTATAATAAAATAATTTCTTTGTCTCAATCTTCTGTATTATTTGTTTTCAATTCTTGTTTTAAGTTTCTATTGGCAAATAAAAATAATCTTTATTTCACTAAATTGCAGACAAACATCATAACCTCTTAAATTTATTTACTAATTATGTTGTTGATTTATTGATTGATTGATTGGTGTTTAACGCCTTGCTCAAGGGTATTTAACTTATATGACAGCGCTGTATTCCAACAGTAGACAACAACTCTTAACACAACCATCAAATGTGCAGTCACTTTAGTTTTATTTTTTTGTGATTAAGGATATGTCACTTGTGTGTTTTGAGAGAACAAAGCATGTGATAGTTTAGCTGAAAACAAGCGAGAACAAGACCAGTGTGCCGGTTGAATAAAGCTACACAACCATGTGATACACATAAACGTGAATACAATATATTTGAGTAGAGTAATGCACTGTTTGTTTGTATGATTGGGGCTTTGCGATGTAATTAACGCTATTTCACTAATATGATGGCATGCCAGCCCAATGGGTGAAGGAAACCACCATAAGCAGCGCTGATAACATAGTACATTTAGATAGGACGATTACAGGACAACACAGCAAATAGGCTTCCTGGTTCCATTGGCTCAGTGATTAATTTACACTGTAATGGGAACTGAGTCAACTGACCTTAATCTGATCAAATTCTGAGGCTCGAGATACAGTAGAGAAGACATCCTGTTCCGTCATTATAGGCTTGAGGCGCTCATTTATTACCTGAAACAAAAATGAAAAACAGGTCAGCATGGTGATAATAGATTGTACATGAGGAAGACTCGTGGACAGAAAACACACCTGGTTCAAACACAATGCTAGATATAATATATCAATAGTTTAATTAAGAGGATCAAATATGCTCTTTTGTTTGTGTCGATAAGAAAAGAATCTGTTTAATTGGCATTTACAAGCCCCCCAATAAGACAAAGTGGATAATTATAGACAATTATGAGCACCAAAGCCACAGGACGTTGCTAAGATGGAGGGGAGGTAGCTAGCGACTTACTTCAACAGTGTCATAGGTGATGTAGAAATGGCTGGCAATTCTTCCCAGGTCAGTAGAGTTGAGGTACATTGTTGTTTCATTAAATCTCACCATCTTAGCCTTGTCTAACTTTCTCCCAGCAATCACAATCAGGTCTTTAAGGTGGATATCCAGCATTGGGTCCTCCTGTAATATCATTTCCAGTCATTTCAACTAAAGTCACATACATTATCTGAATGCATTAAGCACCGTGTCTTGACTTCATTCATATACATTATATGATAGATGTGGGACTCCCAATAGCATCCACTTTATTCAATGAACCCAAATCAAATACATTATCTGATTTAATGAACAGTGGGTCCCACTACACTCGTTATATTCTTTTCGCTCTTCATGTTAGGTTGGTTGATCAGTGTTTTACGCCATGCTCAAGCTTATTTCACTTACATGACAGCAATGTATTCCACCATTAAAAACCAACACTAACACAACCAAAAAACGTTAAGTTACTAAAAGTTTTAACTGCATCAAGTGGTAAGTATGACAGTATGAATGTAAGCTAAAACAAACCTTCCTGTTCAGCAAAACATGAATCACACCAAGATTTGATTGATTGTTTGTTTGATTGGTGTTTAACGTCGTACTTAAAGGTATTTCATTTATATGACGACAGATTCTCCACTTCTTAATCTACTCTACTCAATACGGAAAACCGTGAGGAAACCTTGTAAAAACGCCGCCGCGATTGCCGAAGTCATCTCGTGTGACTCCCTCATATACCTCAGGTCCACTGGGAGACTTGAACCCGTGCGGTACATTGAAGAAGGATCTGCAGTCAGATGCGCTAACCATTAAGCCACGGCGCAGGCCCCCACCAAGATTTGAATCAAAAAGTATAAGATTGTTATGCATAATAGCTTCTTGAAGATTCAGTGGTGAAAATCACTCATCCCTCATCTTTGTTTTGACTGATCAGTCTGCCGATTGCCTTTGACGGTATTGTTTAAATTGGAACTTTCAAGCAAAAATAATTGCTGGGGTGTGCCTAGCATTTGTTTGTTTTCCCCACTTGAAACAACAACAACATGCACATTGCTCTGAACAAACGTTGGTATGAAACTGAACTATAAAGTCTTACAAAATTAAGGCTTAAGTTAAATAAAAAACAACACAGAAAATGACTAAATTCATATCAATGTTATATATATGAACGTTTGCTAACTACCGGTAATGTGAAATCAAATGGTTTTACGTCATACACAAGGTTAATTTCACGCATAGCCAAATGGGTTCAGGAAACCGACCTCAATGACGCTTGCTACAAACAAGACAATTCAGAGGGCAGGGCCCACATGAAATGAGACTTACCTGAAGTTGTTTATATGACAGCCCATAAACCAGTGGGTTTTTCCTCATTCTGGTGAAGAGGTATGTGTACCTCAGCCACTTCACAGCCTCCTCAACATTGGTCACTGTACCCAGCGCGACCTAATTCAGACAAATTAATACCACATTTTATATTCCCTTTTAGGATATTAATAGGTATCAACACAGCTCTTTCCACACAAAACTTCTTCAACTTCCTGGTCCCTGTACCAAGGTTGTTTCTTTTGTTTCTGTACTTTTGTGGTCCAGTGGCCCAAGAAACCACCCAAATTGACACAGGTAACAAAGACAAAACAAGACACTGGAAAAACAGGACATCACAACTAATCAGCTTCGTGATGTCCCTTCACTCACAAAGCATCAGGGCACAGGAAACTACCTCCCAACCACACATCATTGTACCAAAAGGAATCTAAAGTTGATGTTTAATGTCATACTCAAGGGAATTTCACTTATTTGAGTACTTTGCATTGCCAACATACGGTGGAAAAACATGAAGAAACCTCGTAAAATCCACCATGCCATCTCCGTCGGCCCCGGGAAACTTTCCTTATATACCTAAGGTTGACAGGGGGGTTAAAACCTAAATAGGGTACAGTGAAGTAAGGTCGGCCAATTTAAAAAGAGATTAGACAAATCGTCTTTTACAGTAGTTTTCTGAACTTCCTCGATCATCTTGAAATTTTTATAAAGTAGAAACTTTCACGTACGGTAGTTATTGTCGTGTGTTACTGACCTCTGCATTGAGGTTATCTGTGAGACTGTTCACAAACTGACTCTCGATGGGGTTCTGTCTGGTCATCAGGGAGAGATAGTGGGGCAGTTTATCATGGGTAGTGATGATTGTACCGTGACCAAATGTGTCATACTGCGGCCGGCCAGCACGCCCAAAGATCTGTAACACGTCCAATATCCCCAGGTCCACGAAGGAGCCACGCTTAGCATCGTAGATCTGTGTTCCCTGGAAATGAAAATAAAAAACAAAGAATTACCTAAAACCCAGCATTTTAAAGATGAGACTTTATTAAATAAGTATACATGTAAGCTGTTTAATTTGTGTTTAATGTCATACCTTTAGGTAATTTCTCTAGGATGACGGCTGCCTGTCTAACGGGTGACGGCTGCCTGTCTAACGGGTGAAGGAAACCACCCTCTATATCCGTGGCAACAAACAATGGCAGCTAAGGAACAAAGCACAGGAAGCTGCCAACTCAAATAACCTAGTTCTACACCAAAATAAATGTTGGTAAAACAACGACGCAAACATGCTATCATTGACAGGTGAATAGAAACACCGCCAACCAGTAGCATAACGGATGAGTACATGTATATCAAAAAGACTTGAAACTGGCAAACTACAAACATTATCTTTATTCTGTTGGCCACCAGTCCTGAGTGGAATCATGCCCATACTCTTAAGTTTAGCACGAATATGCAATTTACGGATGGACAAAGAATGGTTGAAAATTGGAATACACTGTTTTTATCAATACAGGTTAACATTCCCAGTCTAATAACTACAAAATGTTGAAAACTGGCAATCCACTTAGTTTAAAAATATGTTTTCCAGGTGGTGAATTTTTCTTCTTATTAAAAAAATATGATTAAGTTTGACTTAATGCACATGAACTAGTAATGTGAATACCTTAATGATGACGGCATGAGCCGGTAGGTTGACGCCCCAGGCTAGGGTAGCAGTACAAACCAGTACTTTGATCACGCCTTCTGAGAAATACTTCTCCACCAGGTTACGGTCTGAGCGGAGCATTCCTGCGTGGTGGATCGCAAAACCATCTGGTAACAGCTCCTTCAGTTGTTTATTTCGCGACCGTGACACCTGTTAACATTAATGAATAGACATGGTCAAATTTATGCTGATAGTTAAGTTTAGTTCATTAGATATATTTTTTTTAACAATGACAATATGAAAACTCACATTATAATAAAGGTAAAAAGTTTTTTGTTGTTGGTTTTCGGTGTAGTAAATTATTTACAAATGCACACGTGTTCAACACTAAAAAAAAACTGCTGTCCACCACTTGGAATAAATCAGTTCTCTGGTACAGTCATTTTGGGTGTATGAATTTCAAAAATGGCTACAGGCTCATTGAAAAAACACACATGTGCAATATTATTAAACTCAAATATTGCACAAGAAATATTCTCAACAGAATATGTTTACGAGCAAATATCTTTATGCTAAAACAAACTGTCAATGTTGATGAATAAATCTGTGTAAGAATCTTACAGCTTTCAAGGCCTCCCCAATTTTGGGTCCTTCAGGTGGCATGAACTGTAGAATCTCGCCGTTGTTTTTGGCAGTTTCTCGCAGGACCATGGCTGTTCTCACCGTCTCGTTACGGGCGTGCACAAACACCATCACCTACAACAACAACTCTCACATAACTTCATATTAATTTGGTTGGTATGTCTTACACTAACATTATATAGTTGAAAGAAACCAATGTTATGTTTGTTCATACAGTTAATTCACTGATATGAGGACATGAAAAGGACAACACAGGACAATCTAAGGACGCCTTTCTAAAAAAATCAAATTCTTAGTTTGCAGAATGCTTTTAAAATCACATGAGCATTGAACTATTGTATTATGTGATTTTTTTTACCTTTTTTTACCTGTTTTCTTGGTGTAAAAAATGCTATCCTATTTTTGTTTTTTAAATTTGAATTTTTGAGTAATTATACATTGTAATGGCATGATTAAATGACGCCCATATGATAAATGTGATCCTATCAAGACAATTGAAAAAGCTCAACAAACTAAGAACACCATTTTTGCGAGCTGCTATGTACGGTCTACATACTCAGACCATTTACTTTATCTTTAAAGTCTCATGCAATTGGCAGTCAACTGAAAGACAGAAGCGACTTTCACCATTTAAGTGAAATACCACCACCCTCGTATGTATGTCTAAGTGCTGTAAGCCAATCAATGGAGGCGGTTTGAAAAATGTCCCATACCAAGTGTATGACAACAGTGAATCATACACATTGCAACGAAATACATCATTGAAATACACATTTCAGATAACCCTAAATCCTCGACAAATTAGTTCTTGTCAAAAGTCTATTTTTCCATACAACCACTAGTACACGATCCCACAAAGTGAAATCTGAATAAAATTAGAAAGCATGATTTTACCTGGTAACCTTTACGTATCTGATAGAGAACTTTGTCATAACACACATTGTTCATATCCTGCATCTGCTGCATTCTATTGGTAGCCTTTACTCCTGAAAAATAAATTATCGTAAATTAAAATAAACATAATAAGAACATTGAACTTTTTAAAATCTTTTTAGCATGTTTTTCTCCTACTCGGATCTACACATTTTTTTTTCCTTATGTCCCTAATCCCTAGAATTTCTGGAAAGGCCCCATATTACACTCTTTACTCGAAATAAATATCAGTATGATCTTTTTTGTTTTTTTCATTTTTTTCCATTTTAGTTTAAAAAAATTGATAAACTTATATGGATTCATCAAAACAGTCAGTGAGTTGTTTAACAGTAAATTAACTTACCTCTAAAACAAAATGTTACTGAAGATAAAAGTAACTCTATTCTAAAAGTACACACAAGGTCAAGGCTTTTTCACTTAGAGTTTGTATTTTAAGTAGTGGTGGTGTTTGGTGGAAACCCTCATAATAAGAACACCTAAGCGCTAAGCTCTCACCAGTTAACTCCCCTGATACAGAGCCTCTTAGAAACCAAATACCAGTTGATATACTCTTACCAATGAAAGTCTGCCCAAGTGGGACAGGGCGAAAGCGACCATCAAAAAAGAAGAGACCAAGGTAGTTGTTGACGTTAAGAAACTGGGCTACGTCCTCGTAGTTAGGTAATGTGGCTGAAAGACCCACGATCCTGATCATGCTCTGTGAGGACTCCACCTAGTGAGTGATAAAAACATTCTTTGCTATATTTTTTGTTTGGTTGGAGCAGAACGTCATGTTTATTTCTTAAACTCAGTTCACTGAATGCAAATGTTTAAACTTCGGGAAGTATTTTAAATCCACCTACTAAAGTCAGGTCAATAGTTTTTAGCGCCATCGGGGATTTTATACTGCTCTCACACAGGTTTTAGTACCATTTTACATATCTACATTTGTTTTACTTGGAACTTAAGTTACATCTTTTTCTTATATAATTATGTTTTTCACACACATAGCTATCGAACTACACTTCTTTGGATATAAAAATGTATAATTATATGTGGTTTCTTTTCTTTTTTGTGGTTGTAATTCTTCTTTCTGTGAAAAATACTACATGTATATATCTTGTTTGAGTGGCATTTAGAAGCTGGGTACATTACAAAAACATGACGACTGATTGAGATTTGTAATCATTGCTTGAAAACGATCTTAGCATCTAGATCAAAACGTTGCTTACCAATATATCCAGAAGTTGAAAATCCATCTTAGTCGTCATGTTTTAGTACATGTATAAGGGGTATCAATAAATGTTTACCTGTCAATAAAAGTATTTTGTTCTGCTTTGTCTACAGAGTCTATATGATGCTGCGAGTAAACTAACAGACTTATACAGAGTTCATACAGCAGTAGAGCAATGAAATTCCACGAGTTTTCAAGCAGTTTTCGAGGATAAAATTGTGGTTTTCCAGGACACTTTTATAGAAAGACTTGAGACTCTTTGCATTGAATTTCTTTACAGTTATCTAATCTTGACAAGGAAGGTGAACATATGACCGAAACAGACAAACGTAACTATACATTTGAATAGTGTTTAAACCAAAGTATTAAAAATTGAACAAAAGACGGCTTTTTTCCAGGAGTTTTCAAGGAGTAGGAATGTTTTTCCAGGAAATTCCAGTACTGGAAAACTGATTTTTATTTTTCCAGGGCTTTCAAGGAGTTTCCAGGACAGTACAAAACCTGTTATAAGGTTATGTACCTGTCTGAGTGTTCTGGCTACCAGACTCTCTATGACAGCCCCTCTATCATCGTGTAACAGGTGAGCCTCATCAATGATCAGAAGTAAACTAATAGACTTATAAGGTTATGTACCTGTCTGAGTGTTCTGGCCACCAGACTCTCTATGACAGCCCCTCTATCATCGTGTAACAGGTGAACCT